>JAJOOS010011845.1:0-42917 GCA_029582725.1 Solanum chiquidenum | reverse complement strand
TTTTTTGAAAAGGACTTTTTTGGAGTCCAATTGAGAAATGATTTTGTGAGAAACTGAAGAAATGTCCATTGAAATATATAGGATAAGAACTTCCAATAGGGTGTTGCATTTTTTGAAAAGGACTTTTTTGGAGTCCAATTGAGAAATGATTTTGTGAGAAACTGAAGAAATGTCCATTGAAATATATAGGATAAGAACTTCCAATAGGGTGTTGCATTTTTTGAAAAGGACTTTTTTGGAGTCCAATTGAGAAATGATTTTGTGAGAAACTGAAGAAATGTCCATTGAAATATATAGGATAAGAACTTCCAATAGGGTGTTGCATTTTTTGAAAAGGACTTTTTTGGAGTCCAATTGAGAAATGATTTTGTGAGAAACTGAAGAAATGTCCATTGAAATATATAGGATAAGAACTTCCAATAGGGTGTTGCATTTTTTGAAAAGGACTTTTTTGGAGTCCAATTGAGAAATGATTTTGTGAGAAACTGAAGAAATGTCCATTGAAATATATAGGATAAGAACTTCCAATAAAATGGTAACAATTTTTCCATGAGTAAATAAAACGTTATATGTATTGATTATAATTAAGGGGTAATTCTTGATATTTCTTAAAACAACAACTCAACTCTTAATTGTTTTGGATTTTGTAAACCTTAAATGCAATATTTGTTTCCCGCTTCCTCTTCTTTTTTGTTGTTTGCTTATTAGACTCATTAATTCAAATGTTAGACTATGAAATGAGATTTCCTACTTTATTCAATGTATGATTATTTATTTTCTTCTTACAAAAGTAAGTTTAGTGTTATATAATTTAAACATCAATCTAGTAACCATATGTAATGACCCTCAAGGTTATTTGCTTGCTTTTATGTTTCATTACTGTTTTGACTATTCTCATAGTTTCTATGTTGTATTTTTGAGTTTTTGAGATGGGTGCATACTTCCCAAGGTGGTTGGGAGATCTTTGAGTGAGTTTCCTTATTTTGGGCCCTATATATAGTAGTGTTGGCTTTGGTCAATATTCTTAGTAAATGTGCTCATATGAGATTTTTGTCTACATCGTTAGCTTTGAAACATCAATTTTTTTCTACTAGGACCTTTGGTTTTGATCATGTAGTGGTCGGATTGAGATTGAATTTCTTGTCTAATTGGTTGCTTTTGGTTGTTTAATGGTAGTGTTGACTTCGGTCAACATTTCATCTGGATGACCTCCATTGGTTATTTCATTGATTTTATTGAGTCTGAAATGTCATTTTTGGTCAGGTGGCATATTCATTTTGCATTCATTAGACCTCGACTGAATTTCGAGGGGCCATTCGAAACTTGGGATTTTAACTCAAGTTGTTGGTGCAGTAGTAGAGCTTGCCTCATTTTAGAGATGCCACTTAAATGGAATTCTAGTGCACCAGTGAAGGCTGGTGATATCAGTTAGAGATCACAACGGTAGATATTTCTCACGCGTGCAGGATTCTGTCCACTCCTGTGGAGCTGGGGTATTCATTGACCATCACTCTCATAGACCTCTTTATTTTAGCAGCGTCACTCTGGTGACCATTGGTTTATCATATATCGATGAGTGTTATATCTCTCTCTTCTTTTGTTTATCTAAGAATGACTTTCCATTGTTAAGAGCTCAGGATAAGGTGTTTTATCTCTTTTTTAAACATTTCACTCTATTCCAAGGTAAATCGCTTCCTCTTTACTTTTTATTGGTCATTCTAGCTCCATTTCCGTGTCTAATTCTTGAATTGGACCTTGATTCTTTGATTTTTTTTAATTCTATAAAATGATGTTTTTGATCATATAAGGTTTGATACCATTCCCGTCTTTCCCCAATGATAAAGCTCAAATATACGTTTTCTAATTCAACATATATGCGGTCGTTAGCAATACATAATCCAATTAAGAGTTGGGGTCGAAACCCACAAGGAATGGTAAAACTAGACTTCAATCACGAAGTACACCCATGTACTAATCTTTTGTGAATTATTTAATGAACATCAACATAAATGTATTCAAGAGATTTCAAATTATCAATAATGAGATCGATTAATGAATTGTTAACTAGAGCAAAGGACAAGGGAATTTCACAAGTAAGAAAGCAATCTTGGGAGTGTGAGTAATTGAGTATCAATTTTGAATGTGCGTAATTGTGTTGCTCAACATAGTTGATTCTTACTAGATAGAATAGATTATCAACTACAATAAGCATTTATCAATCATAGATCATCTTTCATGAGAGTTGTTTTAAACCTCAACATGTGTAACATACAAAGCTAATCCAATACCTCAATATACTTTCCTTTTTCAAGAAAAACTAATGATTGAACTTAATCAAAGATGGCCAATTAACATATCCACTCCAAGCACTTTTCACAAGCAAGCATAGAGATCTACAACTAGATTTGAGTTTGCAACCTCAAATCATACGTGAAAACATGATAAGATAATTGAACTCATTATAAATCAACATTTAATTGAGCAAATACAAAGACCCACAAATAATTTAGTACCCAATTACATTGCACACCTCTAGAATTATGGAATTTAGCTACTCGTGTTGGAAAGGAAAGAGTTATACCCAATGAATTGTTCTGCATAATCAAAATGAGCTTCAAACTTCAATTCCAAAATACCCAGATCAAAAACCCAATAATTGCAAGTCTTACAGGCCAAAATCCCCAAAAATGCTTAGAATATTCTCAATTAAGATGTGCATAGCAGCGCGGGATGCATTTTCTATTTCTTCAAAACCATTTATACCTTCCAAAAGTTTAGATAAATTTGCACTTTAGATTTGTTTTGGCAACATTAGTCAGGCTCGCCGACTCACTAAATTATGTGTCTTCTCTCCTTTGAGCTTTATTTCAGCACTTGGCGAGCCTCAGTTTCACAATATTCTCTACTTTTTCAAGCTTTTGGCTTCTTTTCTCTCTTGCCTTCATAGCTGCAATTTGACAATTCAACATCATAAATAGACATAAAATGGTATTGAGTACACTATTTGGTGAACTATACGCCTCAAATGAGTCCAAAATCTCTGACTCATCAACACCCCCAACTTAAACTTTTGATTGTTCTCACTTAAATCAAGAGATCAATTAGTTCAACAAAGATTTATACAAATAATGCTTCTTGAGAGCAAATATGCAAGTGTTATCACAAGGTCACATCCAAGACATGCATTTTCAATTATGTACCAAAATCTTCAAATGATGACTAGTCATTATCCATCAAAGTACATGCTGACAAATGTTCACTAAGAGGCAAAGTTATTCTGAACAAGAGTATTCAAGTTCCCTCACAGCAAAGATGATTTCATTCTCACACAAATCTAATCAACGAACAAACATTAGGAATCAATACAAAACCTCAGACTCTCATAACAAAAAAACATGCATGATTCTACCCATATGATTGCCCATATTTTCAGACCGATCAATGAATTTTCTCTTACAATATCATAAAGGTCTTCCAAGGCTTATAAGAGGGAATAAGGGCATTGTGTGATAATATTTGTTTATAGTGACTTCACCTTCTTGAAGAATTTCCACGAAATCACCTTTTATTCTTCTCTTTCCTTATTTTGAACACAAAACTCATCCTCACTCTGGTCAAAACATTCTTTTTCTTGTTCAGCTCATTGGATACCCTTTTTATTAAACTATTCAACATGAAAAACCTTTGCAATATTCGACAGAACAAGAGTTTTTCATTTTTCTTTCTTTTTCTTTGTTTCTTTTATTCTTTTTCTCTCTTTTTAATTTTTTTTATGGAGGGGCTTCATCTTCTTGCCACACAGATTCAAGGATGAGTTTCAAAAATTTTCACTCGAATTCTTTCCTCTTACCTTATCACACCCCTAATTTAGGCTTTTGGCCTGAGTTGGCTATTCGTACAACCAATGCTTCAAGAATATTTTTAGTGAGAAAGGGAGGTCATATTTCATAATCAGTTGAGGTTTAGAGGCTCGTTTCATTGCCAATGGAAAGGGTTAGGTTCAAATAATGTCAATCTTGATACACACTCTCATAAGGTGGTCATAACAAAGGTTTAATGAGTAAGCTCACTCTAAAAAAGTGCCTAAGGTCATTTCTCGCATTCATGATTATCAAATAATCGGATAAACAACAAACCTACCTTCCATGCAATAATAATTGCAATTCTCACAATTGATACTCAACTAGTCACAACCAAACACTAAGAGTTCATGCAAGAATTATTTGACTCCAATTTCCCATTGAACCCATAAAAGCAGACTTCTCATCAAAAGCACTATTCAAGTCATCGATATTGATCAACATCGACATTAAATGTTCAAGACAAGCATGCTTAGTTCAACATCAACCAACAACCAACTTTGGAACAAAATGAGAGGGAAAGAAAAATCACAACCAAAAGCTAAGGAATATCCTAATATTCAAAACAAAGAAGTTAATACTACATCATTATCCAATTAAGTACAACCCAAAGAGATACAAAACAAGTATCTCAAAACAACTAAAATACAACCAAAATGAAACAACTAGAAACTAGCAAAGCACCCTCTCCCAACCAAAAGATAGAAGCAGTGTCCTCATTGTCAAGAAAAATAGCATAAAAACAACAAAGTAGAGTAAATAAAAGGATCCCCAGCCATAACTTTGGCTCGTGGGAGCAACCTCCACTTAGGCATCAATGTCTGGTACATTACTAGTGGAGACATACATAGGAGGGTGAGTCCCACTCAATCTAAGTGAAGAATTGTCTCGAAGAGAGTTCTCTATGGCAGAATGTATGAAAGTATTCTCCAAATCCTTCTATTCAACATATGTATTAGCTTCCTCATGTGTCTCAGTCCTCTCAAGCTCCTTCTCATCAGTCTCTAGAGTATTGATTGGACTCACTATCATCATCAACCTGGGGTGCATTAGTTGGTTGCCCAACCATACTTGACAATAGATTCAGAAGAATCTTAGTCACCGAGCTTTGGGTAGGGGTACATCACCCCCAAAACATGTAGATATATGTGGATTTAAGTTCATCCATCTCTCCTCAACCCCATAATATCAGCCTTTAGGGTATCAAGTCTAAGCCTATAATCAGTCAACAAAGTATATTGTCCTTCCATCGCAATGTATAGGAGCAAGGCCATCCTTAATGACATCAAAAATCATTATAGGAACATTCATTTCAAGTCTATAGGTTCTCACATCTGCCAAATTGGAAAGATTGCACATCTTGTAAAGCATGGCCTAAGTCAATGGGATATGGGATATAGATAGAAATGTAGTAGGAATAGAAGGGAACTGCGAGAGCAAGAGGTGTAGGGTAAACCTCCACACTCTATGTCAACCACTGGAGTAGAATCTATCGGTGTTGGTTTTCTCCTCGCCTCAACATCTCAAATAATCAGCCTTAATCCTACGAATATTAATGTAAGAAGCCGGAGTGGCTCTAATATCAGTCACTACCACAAATGGGACCTTAGTCCTCTGATATAGTGATCAACACAAAAAGTAAAAGTGGGTTCTACTACTGCCTAGCTTGTAGTAGAATCTACAAGACAATAATGAAACGTAGGTTCAAATGCTCCCTATCAATAATGTACCCCAATAAAATAGCCTTGGGGTGTCAGAGGATGGACTCATTCTATGAAGGAATCAAGGTACTACTAATGAATCCAAACCAATATTAGGTACCAATGTTGATGTCGTTCTGCATAATCTATATCCCTCCTCAATCCACGTAGTTGTGTAATCAGACCCAGTTGGGGCCAATCATGTCACATCCCGAGGCTACGCCCTAAGCGTAAACACGGGACCTAGGATCACGAGTGACCCCAAGTTAACCCTGTTGGCATATCATAAGCATACTAAATTAACTAAATTAGGAAAGTACCATACAGAAGCTTAAAACATCATGTAAACTAAAATGATGGGGATTACCCATTCTAAGTTTGAATATATATAAAGCTGAGAAGACTTTAAAATAATGAAATAAAACTCAAATGCTAAAACTAAATCTAACTATGTCTGAAATAAGCCTCTATTTGACTAGAAGTGTTGGGACATGCCCCAGCTAAATCTAGCAAAAACTGAAACTAAAGACTAAAATTAGAAAGGAAACATGTATGTCATCCTAGGAGAATGAGGACTCACCACTGATAATACTGAGCTGAAGATTGAGAACCGGTCTATGCATGATCTGAAAGCTGATGACCTGAACCTACATCACGAAAAGATGTAGCGTAGAGTATGTGTCAGTACTTGAAAGGTATTGAGCATGCAGGATAGAGTAAAGTTGAACAATAAACATAACTGAATAAAGCATATAACTGAGTAATGATATTATATAAGCATGATACTATACTGAGAATACTGAACATGGACTAACTGAATGCAATGACAGTGTTTATAACATGCTAAAACTGAAATCTGTACTTTAACTAATAACCTGGTCAATGCACTAAAATCTAACTGTGGGAGATACGAATAACCAACATAAAATCACATAAGCTAAATGTGGAGCCCGATGTATACGCCCCATCGAGAAGACCCAATATACCCTGCCACAGGTATAGAGGCATGACTGGCGTGATCACTAAATTGATGCCCACGGGGGACTTACTACCTACGGGGGCACGTAGTTCTGGGACTTGAGGGTGACTGACATTAGTCCACTTTGTATTAAGCTACTCCCAATTAATTATGTAATTAACAATTTCTGACTGAATTTCTGTAATACTGACATGCTAACTGAAAATGCAACATTTATGTACTAATAATGAAACAATCGAATCTGAGGCATGTATATCTGAAATACTGACCTAACATGTGTAATTCATGAACTAAAATAACTACAAAACTAGGGTTTTGAGTTTATG
The DNA here is from genome assembly GCA_029582725.1 of Solanum chiquidenum. Classification (NCBI taxonomy): domain Eukaryota; kingdom Viridiplantae; phylum Streptophyta; class Magnoliopsida; order Solanales; family Solanaceae; genus Solanum; species Solanum chiquidenum. The sequence goes on along the minus strand of JAJOOS010011845.1, from coordinate 36,052 downwards.
CAAGAATCTATGTAAAGCAGTACAAAAATCATGATAATCCAATTAGGAACATTAAAGTAACTAATTCATAATAATTTGTTGAAATTCTAGAAACCTTAGGTCTAGATAATATGAAGGGAATCAAGAATCTGACTGAATTCTAGGGACCTAATGGGTGAAAGGAACCCACTAGTGAAATCCCACATACCTAATGATGAAATTCATAGAGAAATCTTTTGATTTCGGGGGCTGAAACTAACGAAACCTTGTTGCGTGTTCTTGGAGGGTTTCTTGACTTTCTCCTCTGTTTTGCTGTAAGTTTGGATTGATTTTGGTGAATAATTGATTAAGTTAGGTTCTAAGTATTTTACTAGGCTAAAACTGACCAAAACTAAGTAGTTTAGGGGTTAAAAGACGTGTTTAGGCGTCCAACGCATAAGGAAAAGACCAAACGACCCCTGACTTAAAAGTTGCTGAAGCCACCGACGGATCATGGATGGACCGACGGTCCATTCTGGTCAGCCATTGTTCGACTTCAGAGAGTGGTTCTGGGGCCTCGATCCACGAACCAGGACCATGGCCCGTGGCCTGACATACGGGTTGTGGGTCGACCGTTAGAAAATTTTCTAGATTTTTTTCTGGGAAGGGTTGTAGGTGGCCATCCACGGACCACCAGGACGGACCGTGGGTCACCCTACAGTTGATGGTTGGTCTATTTTCAGATAAAGGGTGTTACATTAACTCCCCCTTGGAAACATTCGTCCTCGAATGAAGACTAAACTAGTTGAATATGGAGAGGAAGAGTTGCAACCCTACCACTAAAATACTGGAAACTAATTTCTGACTGAACTAAGTTCCAAGGACATAGAAATATGCTGAAAATGCAGGTATAAACTGAAGCTACGCATGAATGACCGAAAAACTAAAGAGGAACTATTACCTCAAGCTTAAATGGAATTGGAAGGAAGGAGATAAGGATACTTGGCATTCATGGCTGCTTCTGCTTCCCAAGTAGCTCTCTCTACTGACTGACTCCTCCACAAAACCTTGACTGACCCGACTTCTTTGTTTCTCAACCTTCGAACCTGACGAGAAAGGATTTCAACTGCTACCTCTTCATAAGTGAGACTATCTTTTACAACCACACTTTCTAAGGCTATAATAGATGTTGGATCACCCGCACACTTCTTCAACAACGAAATGTGAAAAACCGGATGCATTGTTGCTAGTTCTGCTGGTAACTCTAACTCATAAGCCATTTTACCAACTCTTTTCAGAATCTTGTAAGGGCCTACATATCTAGGACTGAGTTTTCTCTTCTTGCCAAATATCATCACCCCCTTCATAGGTGACACTTTTAGGAAACCCAATCATCAACTTGGAAATCTAAGTCCCTTCTCCTTACATCTGCATAGGATTTCTAGCGACTCTGGGCTGTCTTAAGTCTATCTCTAATGAGCTAAACTTTTTCCATGGAATCATGAACCGAATCTGGTCCTATCAAGGCTGCTTCACCTACTTTAAACCAACCAACCGGAGATCTACATCTACTCCCATACAATGCCTCATAAGGGGTCATCTGAATGCTGGAATGGTAACTATTATTATAGGCGAACTCTATAAGAGGAAGGTAATCATCCCAACTACCCTTAAAATCGATCACGCAAGCCCTTAACATGTCCTCTAAGGTATGAATGGTACGTTGTGCCTGACCATCCGTGTGTGGATGAAATGTTGTGCTAAGATTAACCTGAGTACCAATACCTTTCTAAAATGACTTCCAGAAATGAGAGGTAAACTGAGGACCTCTATCTGAGATGATAGACAAAGGAACTTCATGTAACCTAACTATCTCATTAATGTAAATCTTGGTGTAGTCTTCCGTCGAATTTGTAGTCTTAACAGCCAAAAAGCGAGCAAACTTAGTAACTCTATCCACTGTCACCCAACTGGAGTCATGATGTCTACGAGTACGAGGTAAACCTTTAATGAAGTCCATGTGGATCACTTCCTACTTCCAAGTAGGAATGTTTCTGATGTTCTACTTTCACTTTCTGATAATTAGGGTACTTAGCCACAAAATCCGCTATATCCCTTTTCATACCATTCCACCAAAAGACTTCCAGCAGATCACGGTACATCTTAGTGGAACCTGGATGAATATAATATATGGAATTATGGGTTTCTGCAAGAATCTCTTGTCTCAACTCACCCACCTTAGGAACGCATAATCGTCCCTGATAGCGAAGCACACCATCTCCCCCTTGGAAGAAAACCTCAACTCTTTGTTGATGAACTACACCCTTTAGTTGAAGCAATATCGGATCATTGTCTTGCTTCTCCTTAACCTCCGCTACTAATGAAGATTCTGAACCATTTTAAACCATTACACCACAAATATATATGCTCATAGGGAGAACTCTCAAACAAGCAAGCATGTGAACATCTTTTGCTAGCTCCTTTCTTTCTTCCTCAACATGTGCTACACTACCCATAAATAGTCTACTAAGAGCATCTTCTACTACATTGGCCTTACCAGGATGGTAATGCACACTTATATCATAATCCTTGAGGAACTCAAGTCATCTCCTCTGGTGAAGATTCAAATTTTTCTGGGTGAACACATACTGAAAGCTCTTATGGTGAGTGAACACATCTACATGAACACCATACAAGTAATGTCTCCAAATATTAAGTGCAAACACCACTACTACAAGCTCCAGGTCATGAGTTGGATAGTTCTTCTCATGCACCTTAAGTTGTGTAGAAGCATATGCTATAACCTTATCTCATTGCATCAACATACAACCTAGGCCGACTCTGGACGCATCACAATAGATAACATAATCGTATGAACCCTCTAGAAGAGTCAAAATGGGAGTTGTAGTCAACCTAGTTTTCAGTTTTGTAAAGCTTTTCTCAAAATCATCTGACCACTGAAACTTAACCTTTTTCTGAGTTAACTTAGTCAATGTAGAGGCTATGGATTAAAATCCTTCCACAAACCCTCTGTAATAACCAGCCAAACCCAAGAAACTTCTAATATATTTAAGAGAGGTAGGTCTGGGCCAATGTTTCACTACTTTTATTTTTTGGGAATCCACCTAGATTCCTTCGCTAGACACAATATGACCAAGGAAAGCAACAGATTGCAACCAAAACTCACATTTGCTAAATTTGGTGAATAACTGGCGATCTTTGAGAGTTTGCAGGGCAACCCTCAAATGAGTCACATGTTCTTCCTCATTCCTAGAGTAAATGAGGATATCATCACTAAAGACGATAACGAACAAGTCTAAATATTGCTTGAACACTCTGTTCATCAAATCCATGAAAGCTGCAGGAGCATTGGTTAGTCCAAATGACATAACTACAAATTCATAATGACCATACTGAGTTCTGAAAGATGTTTTTAGGATGTCTCTGACTCTAAGCTGATGATAACCGGATATGAGGTCTATCTTTGAGAAATGACTAGCATCCTGAAGTTGGTCAAACAAGTCATCAATCTTGGGGATAGGATACTTATTTTTTATTGTGACTTTGTTCAACTGCCTATAGTAAATGCACATTCTGAGAGAACCATCTCTCTTTTTTCATGAACAACACTGGTGCACTCCATGGGGAAATGCTAGGTGTGATGAAACCCTTATCTAGAAGGTCTATCAACTGCTCTTTCAATACTTTAAGCTCAGCTGGAGCCATTTTGTAAGGAGGAATAGAAATAGGTTGGGTATATATAAGGAGATCAAGTCTAAATTTGATCTCCCTATCGGGAGGAACTCCAGAAGATCTTATGGAAACACTTCTGGGAATTCATTAACTACTAGAACTGACTCAAAAGTTGGGCTTTCAGAGCTTGAATCCTTCAACCGAACTACATGATAGAGATAACCCTTAGAGATCATTTTTCTAGCCTTAAGGTAAGAAATGAATCGACCCATAGGCGCTAAGTTACTACCCTTCCAATCTAAGATTGGTTCGTTTAGAAACTGAAAACGAACAATCCTAGTTCTACAATCGACTAAGGCATAACATTAATGTAACCAATCCATGCCTAGAATGATATCGAAATCTACCATTTCTAACTCTACAAGATCTACTGAGGTGACTTTATGTGAGAGATTTCTGGACTAACATTGAAGTTGACTGCTATATAATGAGTTACAAAGGAAAGAGTAGCCTTAAGATCTAACAAAGCATAAATATCTAAGTTAAAAACTCGTAACGTACCATTGACTACATCAGGAGAATCTTCCTGATCCTCAAGAGTATACAACCTATTTTGGTGTTGTCATCCACCTGTACCAGATGAGTTACCCTGCTGAGTCGGGCGACCTGCTGGTGCTGCTGAAGTTGTGGACTGAGCTCTACCATTATTGCCTCATTTACCCTATTTAGCAGAAGGACAATCTCTCAACCTGTGACCATACTGACCACACCCAAAACACCATTCCTTTCATGTAAGACACTTGCCCAGATAGTTCTTACCACACTTTGGACAAGTTGTATAGGTTATGGTGCCTGAAATACACCCCTGAGACTTAGAGCCTGATGCCCTACCTATCCTATCAAAACTTGGAGGATAGAACACTAGTTGGTGAAAGTGTTGGAGTTGAAGACTTTTGCTGAAACTGCGAACGATTTCCACCATCCAATTTTTATTAAGAATACTCATAGTCGCCTATTCTAGCCTTCTTATTATCCTTAGCTTATCTCCGTCAACCTGTTGAGCATGAGTCATGAGCCTAGAGATGTTCATATTTTCCAACAACATAGCATTTCTACACTTTGTTTTCACTAAGTCGGATACCCCATATAGAAACTTGTTCATTTGAGCTCTGGAATCGACAACCCTATCAGACGCATACCTAGAAAGTTGGGTGAACTTGAGTCCATACTCTTGGACTGTCATGTTACCTTGCCTCAAATTCATGAACTCATGAGCTTTTGCCTCCCTCAACTATCTTGGGAAGAACCTGTCTAGAAAATTCTCACTAATGCATTCCTAAGTGATATGATTTGCATATGTACCCATGTTTCCTTTCCATTGAGTAAACATGATGTGGGCTACATCCTTAAGCTGATAGGATGCCAACTCTACCCTATCATTAACAGTCACTTGCATCACTCCAAATATCTTCTTGACCTTATCTATGAAGTTTTGGGGATCCTCACCAATCTGTGATCCTAAGAACTCAGGCGGATTCATCCTAAAAAAACTGTGAACCCTGGTTACCACTGATCCACCACTAGCATTTGAAGGAACTGGAACCTGCGGGTTGTTCTGGTTGGTCACACTCTGAGCCAAAAGTTGAATGGCATTTCGAAACTCAGCATTTAAAACTTTCTGATCTGGGACGGGAAAAGTTCAGTTAGCAATGCGTGCATTAGCATTCTTTCTGTAAGCTCTACATGGAGGTATGATCTGAAAGCGCATAATGTCGAGTTAGAAATGAGGAATTAGATCATACCTTACGCATGATAAGAATATCCAGAAAGTGAAGTTTTCCTAAAACACTTCGTAGCCTCCCTCTCATTAGATGTGGTACACTTCACACCCATGAAAATGACTCTAGTTAGTGCGGATTTTCAAACATCCTAGGACTCTTAAACCTAGTGCTCTGATACCAAGTTTTTAATGCCCCGAGGCTACCCCCTAGACGTAAACACGGGACCTAGTATCACGAGTGACCCCAAGCTAACCATGTTGGCATATCATAAGAATACTAAATAAACTGAATTAGGAAAGTACTATGTAGAATCTTAAAACATCATGTAAACTAAAATGATGGGGAAAACACATTCTAAGTCAGAATATATATAAAGCTGAGAAGAGTTTAAGATACTGAAATAAAATTCAAGTGCTAAAACTGAATCTTACTATGTCTGAAATAAGCCTCTATCTGACTAGAAGTGTTGGGACATGCCCCCAGCTAAATCTAGCAAAAATTGAAACTAAAGACTAAAAATAGAAAGGAAACATGTATGTCGTCCTAGAAGAATAAGGACTCACCACTGATACTGCTGAGCTGAAGATCGGGAACCGATTTATGCGTAATCTGAAAGCTGAGGACCTAAATCTACATTCGACATCTATAGTTCCCTTAGAAGGTTTGGGAGTTAAGGAGAATCTTTCTTATAAAGAAGTTTTGGTTGAGATTTTAGACCGGTAAGTTAAGAAATTGAGGAACAAACAAGTTGCTTCCGTAAAAGTATTATGGAGGAATCATTTAGTTGAGGGTGCTACTTGGGATCCGAGGCCGATATAATGTCCCGATATCCTCTTCATTTTCTTTCTACTCCTACTCTAGCTTGGGGTATTGAGTTCCTCTTGGTTTATTATGTTGGTATCATGTGTTTTAGATGCTTCCATGATTTCCTTATTTTGTATATTGGTGAAAAACGTAAGCTTTGAGAAAATGAGTCGACTTGATTGATTTCTACATGTTTATGTGCTTATGAGTATGAATTGCATATAGACCATGATGTGATGCTTTGAACATGTTTTAGCTTGGAGTTGATGTTTCCTCCTCAGATATATGCATTTTAGTATGAGTTGCATATGAGCTTCATGATATGATTATATGAGTATGTTTAGCTTGGAATGAGGTTTCCTCCTTGGATATGTGCATTATGTGATTGCATGCATGTTGGGCTGCTAGTCTTGAGTCATTTCCTTTAAAAGGTATCTAGAATTTCATTTGAGGATTAATGTCCCCAAGGGGGAGATAGTGTAACACCTCGTAATCTAGTGGTCTAAGCATGGGGCAAAGTGTCAAGCCATGAGCCAAAGAATTGAGCTTTGGCAACCTTCACGTGGACCCATACGGACCGTGAAGGGTACCATGAGTCGTGATGCTTCCCATGGCTGCTCACAGTGGCTATCCAAGCTGTTTTCACCTCCCACGACCACCATGACGGCTCGTGGTGGGTACCACGGGGAGTGGTGAGAGGTGTGAAGGGCTAGGCAGTGAGCTAGTTATGGCTGCCTCTTCCCACGAGCCACTTGACGGCTCGTGAAGGCCTTGACGGATCGTGGAGGTGGGCGTGTGGGGAGTTGAGTCTAAATGTGGTAAGCCAAGCCACTGGTCAAGAACCACGGCTGGAACCATGGCTCGTGAGAGCCACCACAACTCGTGGAGCCTGGAGTGAAGTGGGGCAGTGCACTGTAAGTTTAAGGGCTTTTAGGTCTATTCCGATTTTAATTAAATTAATACTATGTCGTTTTACACAAGCCTAGGGCCCTTATATAAATGATTTTAACCCCAAAACTCACTCATACAAGTCATTCTTTCAAACTCACCAAAAGAATTGGGTTCTTCCTCTCCACAATATAGAAACTTGAAGAAGAAGGAGGAGATTCAAGCTAGGGTTCAAGAAAGCTTCCATTCTTCAATTTCTTTGGGATTTGATAGTAAGTTATGATAGTTTTCATCCATGAATTCCTTCCATTCATGGAGTTCCAAAATTCTCCTATTTCGAAAGGTAGAAATTCCCAATTTGAGTTAGGGTTTTCTTCAATTTCCATGAGTTCTCTTTAAGGTTGATTTAAATGATTGATTTATGTTCTGTTATGCATTAATTGATGAAATATTATGATTTTTAAGATTCCCCATGAACCCATGTAAATACCATGTGTTTCCAATTATTATGATGTGATGAGGGTTTTGAATTATGAAAGAGGAGATTATGAAGTTAAGCATGTTTTCATGAGATTTATATAAATGTTTTAAAGATGCTTGGAGATTCAAGTATCAATGATGATGATTGTTGTTGTGTTGTTGAAGGATTTCTCATAAACACATTAAAGCATTATTTATGAAAGGACATTCTCACATATAAGATTCTTAGTGTTGAAAGGTTTTCTCAACTAAACTATGAATCAAAGATTTTAGGAGCTATCCCAATATGACTAGCTTGGATTGGATACTTAATTGTACCTTTCCATGGATGATGCATTGCTTAGCTTGGATTGGTTAGAATGATACCTTTCCATGGATGTCATAATGACTTAGCTTGGATTGGCAAGATGATATGTTCTTCTATGGATGATAAGAACAAGGAAGAAATGACTACTCTGTGGGAATCATGCTTAGCACCAAGAGGATATTGAGGTGGAAGCCCTCACATCAGTAGAGCCTGGGTTTCTAGAAGAAATATCTTTATCCCTTACCTATGTTCCCTCATAGGATGATTGTCTACATAGACATTAGCTAGTGGATCCACCTACGCTAGAAGTTCATGGTCCTTACCTTGGCAAGTAGGAAAACTCTTTTTGGTGTGGGAGACGCCAGGGGATCATGTTATAGATCACATGGTCTCTATGTCGGTTAAGGTTACTTCCCACATTAATAATGAACTAAGGTTACTTCAAGAATTATATCATATGAGTTCAAAGGTTTTAAAGATGTTAGCTTCCATTGACCATGTTTAATGAATTATGTTTTCTAACTCTTTTTATATCATGTTTTAGCTTGGTCAATTGCATGTCATGAAATGTCCTGTTTTAGCATGTTCTAAATGTTTTATGAATAGCTATCATACTTGGTACATTTTTTTTGTACTAACGCATACTCTTGCCTATATTTTTCCCAAATATAGGGTCCGACAGTCAGGGTCCTCAGTTTAGTGGCTAGTGGTTGACTTGGTTGATTTCCAAGCTTGATGAGTCCTCATGCTTCGAGGACGAATTTTCATTGTTTTCAGTTTTTGACTTACTTTCAGTTTTTGGACATTATGTATGGGCTAGGCCCAATTTCATTTTATTGTATTAGATGGCTTTTGAGACAAAGTGTTTAGACTTCCGCTTTACTTTTATAAAAATGCTTTGGACTTGAAATGTTGTTTTTTACTTCTTATGTTCTATTTCTTATGTTATGAATGCGAAGCGGCTTGTATGGGGTCTCTCGGGGTCCTATACACCATGTTACATCTAGGGTGTACCCCTGGGTCGTGACAACATAAGTATATGAAATGTTCTAAGTATGGGGCAATATTCATAAATAGACATGACAACATGAAGAACTTAAACATGGGATATATGACCAATATTAAGAATTTAAAGGCTTAAAGAAGCAACAACATATATTTCATAATATATGGTCAACATATTTAAAATAATAGACATAAGAAAAGCTTTTGAAGAAACATATTTTTTTGGTGGGATATAAGCTTTAACCGACAATAAGATCATGAGAGTTATATTATGGAATTTGGTATATTTTGCATACTTAAAGAAGGGGATTTTGCTTGCATATCTAGAATCCATACAAATCATCTTTTGGTAAAGTTTATCCACTAGCTAGGTCATTTAAGACAATCATATAGGGGCACGTCGTTAGGGACTAGAGGTTGCTACTAGAGAATTCCCTATTTGAGCCTCCACCTCAAAGCCTTCCCGGTGCTAATTAAGTATAAATATAAATGGAATAAATAAAAATAAAATATAATTATACCTAGGAAACGCAATGATCAATACCAATCCACATCTTAAAGATCAAAACATAGAATAGCTCATTAAATTACAATTCAAACATGGTGAGAAAACCTTTCACCAACGTGAATTTGTATGTGAGAAATACCTTTCATAATCATGATCATATTCGTAAGTGAGTATACCTTTCACAACAACATTAATACGTTTATCTAAAAGCGCCCTATCATCATAAACATCATTTTCATCAGACATGCATAACCTTCCAAAATTCATAGTTCATAGGTTCATAGTTGAAAATCATAAATCATGCATGGGTCCATATAATTTCAATTAAATATCACGTAAATACATGAAATCATGCAATAAAAGGTTGAAACAACAATTTAAATCATAATCTGATGAAATCCATAAAAATTAAGAAGAACCCGAATTTGATCAATTGAATTTGGGATTGAGAAAATGAAAAACCTTAGGGACCCCATGGAGGAATGGACTCCGTGGGTGAATACTCACATACCTTGCTACTAAAATCCCAAGATAAATTGTGAATTGATGACCTTGGAATGAACCCTAGCTTTTCTTTCTTCCTTAGGTTAAGAGGAAATTTAGGAGAGTGAATTTGATTAATATTTGGGGAAATAGGAGAATGGATTTTAAAGTGGGTAGTTGAGGACTAAAAATTCTTATATATGGCCTAGGATAAATGCCAAAACGACATAGTATAGGCTTAAAACAATTAGGAAAAGACCCAAAAACCCTTAAGAAATAATTATCGAACTGGTTTACGAGTCAGACCTATGGTTCGTAGATCTTTCTATGGTCCGTACTAGTCAACCGTAGACCAAGTACTGGGACCTTAAAATCACCCAACTTCTGATGGGACCCTTCTATAGTCCGTAGACCCTAACTATAGAATTCAACTTGGACCTCAAGAATGCAATAAGTCTGGGACCAACTACGAGACCCATTTATGATTCGTATACCATTTGACGGACCCTCTTGTTTAACCGTAGGAAGAGGTATTGGACTTGATTTTCAAAAATTATTTTCCCATTCCTGCAAGAATGGTCTACGACCCGTAGGAATTTGTACAAACCGTAGAATGGTCTCACAGACCTAAACCAGTAGTCAAAATTCATGCGACATATTCTCTTTTCAAAATCTGAGGTGTTACAATATCTACCCCTTGGGAACATTTATCCTCAAATGGAACTCAAGGCAACATAATGAGGGTACGGGAAGATATCTAACAACCCAACATGAATGTAATCACAAAAACGCACATTATTAAAGAGGCAATCTGATTCAAGCTAACACATACTCAAACGTCAATTTATAAAACAAACATGCATGCATAAGGAAACATAAGAATGACTAGAACACCTAAATCCCGAAGATTAAACCATGAGAAGCTAAATACCTCAAGCTAGAGTAAGGGTGCCACGGTCGGAGATAATGGATATGGGCACCCCATGCAACCTAACCATGTCCCTTAGATACAACTTGTAATATTCCGCCGAATAAGAAATCTTGACGGGAATGAAATGAGGCGACATCATCATACGATTCACAATAACCCAAATCAAGTCATGTTGTCGCTGGGTGTGGGGTAAACCAACAATAACGTCCATATTCAAATCTTCTCACTTCCAAATAGAAATGCTAATATCTTGGGACAAACCTTCCACTCTTTGATGCTTAACTTTTACTTAGTGACAATTAGCGCACTTAGACACAAAATTCGCAATATCCTTCTTCATCACAGTCCACAAATAGACCTCCCGCAAGTCACGATACAACTTGGTGGCTCCCGGGTGAATGAAATATCAAGAACTATGGGCTTTCGATAAAAGTTGATCTCTCAAATCATCAACATTGGGAACACAAAAGCAACCTTGATATTGAAGCACACTGTCTCCCCCTTGGGAGAAGGCCTCAACAAACTTCTTAAGTACCGCTTCCAGCAACTCAACCAAAATCAGACCAAGACTTTTCTTAGCCTTTACATCCATTACAAAAGAGGATTGCGAACCATTTTGAATAACTACACCACCTCCATTAGAATCAACTAACCGAACACCCAACGGGCCAATCTATGAACGTCACGAACCAACTCCTTCTTATCTTCCTCAACATGTACAACACTACCCATTGTGAGTTGACTGAGGGCATCCTCCACTATTTTTGCCTTATCGGGATGATAGAGTACACTCATGTCGTAATCCTTTAGAAATTCAAGTCATCTCCTTTGGCGAAGATTTGAATATTTTTTCTTGAACGCATACTATAAACTTTTGTGGTTGGTAAAAACATCAATATGGACACCATACAAATAATGCCTCCAAATCTGTAAAGCAAAAACAACAACTACTAATTCCATATCATGGGTAGGATATTTATTTTGATGAATCTTGAGTTGCCTTGAAGCATAAGCAAAAACTTTCCCATTTTTTCTTAAGAACTTATCTTAATCCAATTCTTGAAGCATCACAATACACAACAAACCCATCAGAGCCTTTTGGTAAAGTCAAAAGATGAGCCGAAGTGAGTCTATCCTTCAACTCTTGAAAACTCTTTTGATAAGATTCTAACCATAAGAAATTCACCATCTTTTGGGTCAATGTAGTCAATGGAGAGGCAATCAAAGAAACCCCTTCCACAAACCTTCTATAATACCAGACAACACCCAAGAAGCTTCGAATATCTGAAGGGGATAGAGGTCTAGGACACTTCTTAACCTCTTCCATCTTCTTAGAATTTACTTCAATACCCTAATCAGAAATGATGTGACTAAGAGAGGTTATAGATCACAACCAAAACTCGCACTTACTAAGCTTTGCGAATAATTGTTGGTCCTTGAGGACTTGCTACACAATCCTCAAATGATCAACGTGTTCATCCTCACTTTGTGAGTAAATCAAGATGTCATCAATAAACGCAATCACAAACATATCAAGATATTGTCTAAACATTTTATTCATCAAGTCCATAAATGCAGCCGGAGCATTAATCAAACTAAATGACATTACCAAGAATTTAGAGTGACCATACCAAGTTTGAAAAGTCATCTTCAGAATATCACTTGCCTTCACCCTCAATTGGTGATAACCTGACCGGAGTTCAATCATAGAGAAGAAACTTGCACCTCGGAGTTGATCAAACAAGTCATCAACCATGGAGGAGGATACTTATTCTTAATGGTAACAACATCGGGAGAACCCTCTTGATCATGTCAAGTTGGAAGTGCATAGAATTGGTTTTACTTTAGAGAACTTAAGCCCAAACCATAAGGCGGAGCTTTCCTACCATCTTTTCCTTTGTCGTTTCTAGATTAAAAACCCTCAAATGGTAACCACTTTTACCACAAAAAAACAATTATATGTACCCATCAAACATTTTCCCGAATGACTCTTGCCATACTTTTGGCATGCGAGAACCGAAGATCCATTTCCACTACCATTTCCTCCTTGAGTCTTAGGGTTAAACACCCTTTCTTTGTTGAACTGAGTAGTTGGAGCACAGGAGGAACCGTGACCAGAAAACCTTTCCTAGAATTTAGAATGATCGTGTCCACCGGACCTTGAATGTGAAAAATCACCATCATCGGTATTTGCCTCTTCGCCTCCCTAGACATTTCTTGAAGATACTCCTCTTTAATTTGTCGAGCATGAACCATTAAACAAGAAATTTCCTTTTTCTTAATAAGCATAGTGGTATGACATTCCTTATCCACCATTTCAGACACTCCCAAAATAAACTTACTCATCCTTATCCTAGAATCGGAGACCATAGTAGGAGCATATTTGAACTTTTGTGTGAATTTCAAGGAATACCCCTTCACACTCATATTCCCTTGACGAAGGTTGATGAACTCAAATACATTTTTCTCCCCCATCTCAAGGGGAAAGAACCTATAACGAAGCGACCTTAAGCTTCTCCCAATCAAGAGGACCTGCATCAACAACCCTTTCTTCCTTCCATAGATTGAACAAATCTTGAGCAACACCCTTAAGTTGATAAGCGGCCAATTCCATTGGCATTACTCTCATGGTCATCAAAACCTTATACACCTCATCAATGAACACTTGAGGATCTACCTCAACCTTAGTACCCTAAAACTCCGAGGGATTCATCCTAGTGAAGTCCCTCACTCTAGGTGCCTCCATACCCATATTTGGGTTCATAGGGACCATAGTTTTCCTATTGGCTTGAGTCGTCATAGCTTGAGCCAACACTTCAAAAGTGGCTTGAAATTCGGCATGAGTCACATCCTCAGCCAAAGGCTCAGCCGAAACTTAAGGAGATTCTTGTTCCACATTCTCACACTCATTCCTTCTAACATATGCTCTTCGAGGGCCCATATACTAAATATCATCGAATAAGGATTATGAGAGAGACATATAGAGTTAAACTCTATCACGCAAATTTAGAGTAATGAAAGAAGTGGAATTTCCTAATCATCTTATAACTTCTTATTTATAAATATGGTGCGTTTCACACTCATGAACAAAAATCTACCTGACGTGGCTTGTGAGACATCCTAAGACCTTTCTAAACATTGTGCAGTGATTATCAAGTTTCTCACGACCCAAAGTATACCATGGTTAAACATGGCGTATTGAACCCCAAAAGGCACTACACAAGACAATTATCATACATCATATAAGATAATAGAAAAAGATATTTCAAAAGTAGCATTGCATAATCCAAAATAGTTTGACAGAGCGGAAGTCTAACATAGTCTCTACATGTCATCTAAAACATCAAAGAAAGTGGTTGGGACGTAACTCATACACCACATACATCATCTGAAAACTAGAAAGTTATAAAGCATTAAAAGTGTCTTGGTACGCAAACATGAGGACTCACCAACTCTTGAACCTGATAGAATGAACAACTAGCAACAAGTGTTAGAAGTGGGAGCGTCGGACCCTACATTAATAAGAAAATGTCAGCACAAGTATGCATTAGTACATGGAATGTACTAAGTATGGGGCAATATGCATAATAGACATGATAACATGAAGATCTTAAACATGTGAGATATGACCAACATTGAGCATTTAAAGGCTTAAATAAGCAACAACATATATTTCATAAGATATGGTCAACACATTTAAAATAAGAGACATACGAAAAGCTTTTGAAGAAACATATTTAGTTTGTGGATATTAGCTTTAACCGACAATAAGACCATGAGAGTTATATCATGGAATTTGGTATATCCTTCATACCAAAAGAATGGGATTCTACTTGCTAAGGTATAATTCATACACATCATATTTTGATAAAGTGGATCCACTAGCTAGGTCATTTAAGACAATCCTACGGCGCACGTAGTTAAGGACTAGAGGTTGCTACTAGAGACTATCCTATTTGAGCCTCCGCCTTAAAGCCCTCTCGCTACTAAGTCTAAACATAAATGGAATAGATAAAAGTTAAATATCATTATACATAGAAAATTCATTTATCAATACCAATCCACATCTTAAAGATCAAAACATAGAATAGCTCCTTACATTAAAATTCAAACATAGGTGAGAAAACCTTTCACCAATGTGAATCTGTATGTGAAAAATCATGATCATATCCGTATGTGAGTAGACCTTTCACAACAACATTGACACTTTCATCTAAAAGAACTATATCATCATAAACATCATTTTCATAAGATATGCATAACCTTCCAAAATTCATTGTTCATAGGTTTATGGGCTCTTCATAAGTTCATAGTTGGAAATCATAAATCATGCATGGGTCCATATAATTTCAACTAAATATCATTTAATTACATTAAATCATATAATAAAAGGTTAAAACAACAATTTAAATCATAATTGGATGAAACCCGTAATAAATTAAGAAGAACCCTAATTTGATCAATTGAATTTGAGATTGAGAAATTGAAAACCTTGGGGACCCCATAGAGGAATGAACTCCATGGGTGAATACCAACATACCTTTCTACTCAAAGCCCAAGATGAAAGGTGAATCTATGACCTTGGGATGAACCCTTGCTTCTTTTTCTTTCTTAAGATAAGAGGGAATTTAAGAGACTGAATTTGGTTAAGTTTTGGGGAAATAGGAGAATGGGTTTTAGAGTGGGTAGTTTAGGACTAAAAATCTTTATATAGGGCTTAGGATAGATGCCAAAATGACATAGTATAGGCTTAAAACAATTAGTAAAAGGCCTAAAAGCCCTTAACAAATAACTGTCGGACTAGTCTATGGGTCAGACCTACGGATGGTAGAACTTTTTACGGTCTATAATGGTCAACCCTATACCAAGTAATGAGACCTTACAATCACCCAAATTTTGATGGGACCCTTCTAAGGTCTGTATAACTCAACTTAGACCTTAAAATTTCACAAAGTTCTGGACAACCTTATGAGAACCGTCTACCACTCATAGACCATTCAATGGACTATCCTAGTTAACCGTATGAAGATATTCTGGGAATTGATTTTCAAAAATTATTTTCCCATTCCTATGAGACTAGTATACAACCCTTAGAAATTTCTACGAACTGTAGACTGATCTTGGACCTAAACCAGTAGCCAATATTTATGCAACCTATTCCATTTTCAAAATATGAGGTGCTACACGACCAAAGGTATATTCACTGACAAAATTTTATACATAGATAAGAATTTTTTAAATTTCTTATCACCTTCTTTTTTTCTTTAGTCGTTGAGGAAAAGGATGGGTCACTTTGATCGGTATTGGCCCATTACATGAAATTTTCACCTTACCCGATGGAGTAGCACCAACATCCCTCACTTTTGCATTACAATCACTTTCGGGATTGTCACTACTAACATCATTAGAAACCACATTAGGCTTATCAACAAGCACTTTCATTGGTGACTCATCATCATCAATTACCCTTGTCATGTTGTAATTTTCATTCATTGAGTCATTACCCAACACTTCAACACTTAAGGTCACAATAGTTATAATTTGATCATCATTTTATGGGTTGGCAACCGTGTCACTATGAAGACCCTTTTTTGCCAAGGGTTTAAATAATCTTAAATCTGGATCATTTGATATTCAAGCTGTTTTTTAGATACTGAGTGAGATGCAACAGTTTGATTCATAGAAGAAAATTCAGTTTCTACTCTTATAGCATCTAATCGGATCCTTCAACCTTGTGAAGAATTCGGATAAGCATGTCTTCCATCTGAAAGATTTTGGGATCGGCACCTTGTTCCTTAGGCTTTAGTCGGTCATGTGGAGGCACATACATATCCCTATCGCCATCACATTCTCTCCAATTGACACCTCTATCATGCCAGTCTTTCTTCTTATCTTTCCAACCACCATCTCGATCTTTATTTCAACTTTGATTTCCAACTGAAATTGGATAGATCGGGTGAGAACCACCCGCTTGGGTACCCAAAAATTGAACCTCTTCATTATACATTTCTTTGAACCATTCATCCTTCAGACATGTTCCGCTAATTGCTCATACCACATTCACATTCTTGAAACCACCAACCCATCACATGTTTCAATAAAATATCCATTTGAGTTATCATCTTTGCTATATTTTCATATCTCTCATGATTCTTTGCCACTTTTTCTTTGGACATAGCCGATGCAAGTGGTATCACATGATCATCCCTCGTGTGCCAAGCACAATTTATCTTTGTCATTTTATCAAGTAAAGTAGAATCCACTAGAAAAGGTTGTCTCATAATCCACCCATGAATAAGTTGGTCAGCAGCCCCTTTATTTACTGTGTCAAGGCTTTGATACAAAATCTACAAAAGGACTTTATCCTGCAACCCATGAGAAGGACATTACAATATCTTCTTTTGAAAATGCAACCATGTTTTATGGAGTGGATCTACATCTATTCAACGGTAATTTTGGATCTCATCGCAGAGCTTCAACATCTTGGATGATAAAAGAACCTTTTAATGAATGCTTCAATTAGCTCATCCCAAAATGTAATCGAGTCTTTGGGAAATCCCTCTAACCACTTAGAAGCATCACCTGTCAAGGAAAATGGGAATAACCTTAACCAGATAGATTCTTAAATAATATTTTTTTAATGTGAATGGGCCACATGAGTAAGGATTTGGGTGCATTTAAGTGGGAAGAGAATATGGGAGTTATACGAGAATGGGGAGTGAGTAATGGTAGTGAGGGAATCTTGGTTTAAAGGTTTTTTTTAATGAAAATAAGTGTAAATGGATAATTGAATTAGGGTTGTTGGGTAAAGAATGGAAGACGACGGGTCACCAATCCAAGTAGAATTGAAGATATTAGTTTTTGTACATAGTTGACCTAAGGCTTTGGTCACTACTCATGGTATGCTTACAGGAGTTCTAAGGTGTTGTTACCAGTTTAGGTCTAGAATGGGTAATTACTTGAGACCTACGAGCTCATAGTACAACTCGTAATATTGATCTACAATTCGTGATATGACTCATAAATCATATGATTGGTTTAGTCTTCCTTTATTACTATAAATGACGGTATAGACTGTACTATCATGGTACTAGCCATACTAAGACTCACGGAAAATTTCTGAGACTAGGTTGTGTATTCTCTACTTTTGGTAAGCCTCTCTATGTTCCCATGGTCTCAAGCTACAATTTTAGTATTTTATGAGTTTTCTTAAGATATGTTAGGGGCCTTCTCATAATAGACATTACCCAGTCATTTTATAGGATTTATAGTAGTCAATCAATTATGTATTTCAATCTTGATCTTTGTGTCACTTTATGAAACATATTTATTTTATAAGACTTGCTTCTTAAGTACTTTTAAATTATGTTTCCGCTTATGTATAGATGTATGCTCATGTTTTATGCCATGTTATGAGTACAATCAGATAAGCTATGACATCCAGTGTCAATTCCCCCTGGTTCTAGGCTTGGGGCATGACATTAACGAAGTATAAAACAACAATAGTAAGGAGGAAAGAGAAAGTGAAGAAGATTTCATTGTTTCCCTTGGTAGAATACATAGGAACTAACTTAGAAACTTTTGTTCTTAACAGTGAGAACTTGTTTTTAAGCCACCGTGTGTATGAAAAAATTATACAAAATCTTACAATAGTAGTTATGTAATTAAATCTAATTTTCTATTTTATTTGATCATTATTGTAATGACCATCTAGGTAATGTGTTATTACATTTTTTTTCCATCATTTAGAGTGTTCTTATAGCGACCCCAAGTTATTTATGACTTGTTGGGACTAATAGTTAGATCACTTGGTTATTCATTTGGATTCTGAGTGAGTTTTCTGTGTTTAGGAACTTTTGAAACTTGAATGGTTTATTTTGGTCAAAAGATAAAGAAGATGACCTCAGAATTCAATTCTAACGATTTCTTCAGCTTCGAAAGGTTTAGATTGGTCTAAAAGGACCCTTGATATAGATATCAAGTCTTCTAGGCTAATTCTTAGAACCTTAATGGAATTAGTCTTAAAATGGAGTTTAGATGTAGGACCCATTTTTTGTCATGATGACCTTGGTTAGAAGTTTCGACATATATGTTGATCCTAAAATGTTGAATTTGGTGGGGTAGCATATCTCATTTGAGTGCACGGGATTTTGAACCAATCATAAGCACCCATGCGTAGTCTATTAGGACTTGACTAGATTTTCTGGTGCCTCATGTTGGTACAGCCACTTATCTGGCCCTGGTGTCGCTTAAGCGGCCTTCTCTTTAGCAGGCCAGGCCAGAGAGGGTGCAACCGCTTTAGCATCTAGGGGATTGGTTAAGCAATGGCCAACCTATATGCCGAACCAATTTAGCAGCCAGTGGTCACTTTTGTGAGGGCCGCTTAAGCGGAATAAGTGACCTCTTTTTCAACACCCACAGGTAGTTAAGACCGTGTTGGGGGTGTTTTTATCATTATTTTGAGAATCAATTTTGAGTTCTTGGAGCTCATTTTTTGGGTAGTCGGTGATTCTTGCTAGAAATATTGCAAGCATTGTGTGGGGACCCTCAAAAGGCGTTGTAGCTCTATTTCAGAAGTGACTTCTTACTCCATTTTCTTGTTGATTCTTACATGGGTTGGTTTGGATGCTTACCAAACATGAGTTGTGTCCCATTTTAGGACACAATTTCATTAAGCTCATTTGGACCTTTTAATAAGGTCAATTTTGGGATTCCCGATATGAGTCCCATATTCCCATTTTTTACTTGATTTTGGTTATGTCCCTAATTATTTTTCTTTTGGTACCAAACATATGTATCGACGTTGTGATTTTATTTTTGATAGTGTGGCAGCATTCGGAGGCTATTCGGAAGGGTAAAGCTCTAGAATTATGATTTTAGAGTGCGTGTGGTCTGCATTGAGGTAGGATTTGGCTTCCCTTTCTTTAGATTGAACTCGAGAATGTGAATTCATGTGGATGATTACTTGGAATTTTGGTTGGTTTAGTCATTGATTCATGTTAGTTGCTAAGAAATCATGTTTTAAGTTGTGTTTTTGGGTTTTTGAGGTTACTAGCACGTTTGATTTCCTTTATGTAATCATCCTTACCTCGTGGTCTTTGTTTATGCTTGCTTATGATTAATTGGAAGCATGTTATGAGTATAGCCTAGGTGAAGGTGAGTGATTGCCTTACACTTTTGTTTTGGAGTCGATATGCCTTTTAATTGCTCCGATATTGCTTCGGACGACTTAGCTCCCTATAGAATGATTTATAAAAATTTGGTCTAATAGTATGAGCCTTTGTTAGGCGGTAACTCAACTCTAACGGCATTTTATCCATTATTCCCTTCTTTTGCTGCCCCAATGATTCTCGATCGTGATTTCGTTCTAGATGTGGATTAGATTCGGTTTGGGATTGGGTGGTTCGTTCACATCTTGAGGTGGACATCGTTCCATGGTGGACTTTTGCTATTAAAGACATGGTATTCTTCTCCTGGAGCTTATTTGGTCGCAGATTCAAGGTCTAGTCATGTTGCCCTAATTATAGTCACAGATCCAAGGTTTGTCATGCTGCCCTATCTATAGTCACAGATTCAAGCTCTAGACACTTGGTTTCCAACAACAGTCTGAGTTTTGAACCCTTATCCTATATGGATTTGATACCTAGAAGCATGGTTCTATTAGTTACTTTAGGTGTCGTATCTACGGTTCAAGGTCCGGGCTACACACTCTTCTATTCTAGACTCACCAATTTTCATACTATGTAGCTATAGTTCTTCTATGTACCTGTTGGGCTTATGGGGATCCGTTCATGTTATTTGTTTAAACTTGTGCATGAGTATTCCCTCTAGGCTTATGGGGTCCAATTAGCTTACACTTCATTACTTGTTTTCTTCTCCATTCTTTCCTAGGCTCGTGTCCATTCTTTTTAGATTTCCATTCATTTGACCTTGTAGTGTTATCTATTCTTGCTTTTCATACTATTTTAACTTTTCAAGATCACTCGGCCTATGATGCCTACTGAGTACCAGTTGATTTGGTACTCATACTACACTCTGCATCTGTTTCTTGATACAGATTTGAGCACTAGTTATTAACACTAATTTTAAGCAGGTTGTAGGAGCTATCAGAAACAAGGGTGAGCACTATGGCATTCTGTATCATGCCAGTCTTTATCTATATAGCTTGACTAGTATTTTATATTTTGAGACAAGTCTATATATTTTGTCCACTTTTGGGACTTGGACAATTTTGTAGAAGCTATATACCTATGACTACCACGTTTTGGGTTGGTTCTTTTATTTATATCATCATGGTCCAATCTTATATTCTGTTGTTCCTCTATTTTATTTTTCTATTTCCTGTTAAATGTTGTTTTATCATGTATGCTTGCTACGAGTTGTTCCTGGTTATGGGTTGTCTTACCTACTAGTGGGTTATAGTAGGTGTAATCATGACTTGAGTTTTTTGGTCGTGACAAGTTGTTATTAGAGACAAGTTCACTAGTGTCACTTGTACAAAGCTAATGTCTAGTAGAGTTCTATAGATTGGTGCGGAGTCTTCTGTATTCTATATTCGAGAGGCTACAAGGCATTTTTAGGAAGATTCTTTCTTTTGTATCACAATCGTGCATCTTATGTCTTATTAGTTTCTTGGAATCTCACTTGTTTCACTCTTTCACAGGATGGATAATATGTGCGGTTCAACGGCCGAGGGTGATGCATTAGAGCCAGCTAGTAGAGCCCCAACTTAGAGTGTTGTGCAAGAGCTACAACACCAGCTGGAAGCATTGTGCAAGAGCTAAAGCACCAACTCAAAATAGATTGAGGACTTTGAAGCCTCAAGAAGTTCTCTCTCAGCAATATCCTGGAACAACAATGCCCCAGACCTTCAAGCGGCTATCACCCATCTATTGTCAATATTAGGAGGTATGCAATAGGACTCGGCTCCAGCTACACCAGCACCGCAGAGTCAGCCTACCATAATAGATTACCAGGTCGAGGTGTACTATCACACGCCATTGCCACCTAGTTATTACGGCAACAGCTATGTCGCTTGAGGAGTCGAATATGCTCGGAGTGATCTTGATATTTTCACCTCTAAGGTTTTCTAGGGTGATTAGGGAGGATGTCACGAGTTTCTTTCTGCTTGTTGTGAGCGGCTGTATGCATTAGGGTTAGTGGAGTCAAGAGGAATCGACTTCACAACCTATTAGCTCTACAGACCATCCCAGAGTGGTGGCGTTCTTACTTAGAGGGTAAACTAATTGGTTCACCTCTAGTGTCATGGGTTGAGTTTCCAAAGGCTTTCTTGGCAAGGTTCATACCGCAGAGTGTCCGAGATTGATTACACGATCAGTTCTCAAGGTTAGAGCAGGGCTCCATGATTGTATATGAGTAAGAGGTTAGGTTTCACGAGTTCTCCAAAACTTCTAGGATGATATCACCTATTGAGCAGGAGAGGTTTCTTCATTTCATTCGTGGGTTAAGACTTCAATTGTGAATTGAGACCGAGTCTTTGGTTTCAACATGCCGCTCTTTCTAGGATTCTGTTGACCAAGAATGTACTATGGAGGAGCTTCATTGAAAGGCTCGTAGGAGTAGCAATAAGAGAGCTCGACACTAGGGCAACTACAATGGGTTTCAATCTAGGGACAGAGACTCATATGATAGGCCTCACCAACAATTTCAGTAGGGTGAGTATAGCAAGCGGTGCTTAAGACTTAAGAGGGTGATGTTAGTATGAGCCAAAATTTAAGGTGTTCACAGTTGGGTGCTTCAGGTCATAGTGGATGATACTTTGTGGGCCAATATTCACAGGGTTGATATGACTATTAGGATCTCGATTATTGGTCCACACACTATCCCCGACGAGGGATGACTGCATCGGCACCACAACTAACTAGGGTTAAGACTGCAAGGTGGTCATCATAGAGGTCGAGGAGAACCCTGGAGAGGTAATTCAGGTAGTAGGATTGACACCCGGGAAAGAGGTGGACGGTTCCACCTATATGCATCACTAGAGAAGTTGGTGGTTGAGGTGTCAGATGATATTATAGCAGCTACGATTTTTTTATGCCATCAACCAACCTCAACTTTATTTAATCTGATCTCTACTTTTTCATATGTGTCTGTGTGTTATGATTCCCGATTGAGTATGAGTGCTAAGCCTTTGGAAGCATCATTGCATGTTTCAACCCCCGTTGGTGACTCTTTAGTTGTGGATCGAGTATATAGATCATTTTTGGTTACTTTCCATAGGTAGGACACTCGGCCTGACCTTATTGTGATAGATATGTTAGATTTTGCTATTATCCTGGGCATGGACTAGTTATCCCCTTACCATGAGTTCTTGGATTATTTTTCTAAGACTGTTACCTTAGCCATGCCCGATGTTCCTTCGATTGTGTGGCAGGACTCTTGTAGTCATACATCGAATAGGGTTATATATTTTTTTCAAGCTCAAAGGTTGGTGGTTAGTAGGTGTCTAGAGTATTTGTCTTATGTTTGGATGTGAATAAAAGGTCCTTACAGATATTTTGTGGATGTCTTCCTAGTGACCTACCTAGACTTTCCCTAGAGAATGATATTGAGGTTTTCATTGACCAAGAGTCAGGAACCCATCCTATTTCTATTTCACCTTATCATATGCCCCCGCAGAGCTTAAGAAGCTTAGTGTTCAGCTTCAAGATCTCTTAAGTAAGGTATCATTCAACCTAGTGTGTCACATTGGGGTGCCTTGTCTTATTTGTGAATAATAAGTACGGTTCTATGAAGATGTGTATTGATTACAGGGATTTGAATAATGTGATGATGAAAACCTATTATCATATGCCTCGTATTGATGATTTGTTTGACCAGCTTCAGGGTATCGAGGTGTTTTCAAAGATTGACTTAAGTTCTGATTACAATCAGTTGAATATTAGAGTGGTCGACATCCCTAAGACCATATTTAAGACTCGTTATAACTATTATTAGTTCCTACTGATGTTTTTTGGGTTGACTAATTCCCCTGCAACATTCATAGACTTGATTATGTGTGTCACCAGGCCTTATCTTGATTCCTTTGTAATTATGTTCATTGATGACATTTTGGTATACTCATGGAACCTGGAAGAGCATGAGCAATATTTGAGGATTGTGCTTTAGAATTTGTGTGATCGGAAGCTTTATGCCAAGTTCTTAAAGTGTGAGTTTTTGCTTGAGTTTGTAGCATTCTTGGGGAACATGTTGTCCAAGGATGGCATTATGGTGGATCCAGTGAAAATTGAGGTTATTTTTTATTAAGCTAGGCCCACTTATGTTCCTAATGTTTGGAGCTTTGTTGAATTAGTAGGCTACTACAGATGATTTGTGGAGGGATTTTCGACTACTGCAACAACTTTTGCTTGCTTAACTCGCCTTGATATTCCCTTGGAGTGGTCGGAGGAGTGTGAGCAGAGCTTTTGGAAGCTCAAGAAGTTGTTTACTACTAATCTTATTTTGACTCTCCAAGTTGAGAGAGAGGGCTTCACGATGTATTATAACACATCTAGTGTTGATTTGCATTATGTATTGATGCAACTTGTCCAAAATATAGCTTATGCGTAGAGGCAACTTAAGGTGCATGAGCTCAACTACCCCACTCATGACTTGAATTTGCGGTGGTAGTTTTTATGTTTAGGATTTTGAGGCACTACCTATATGGGGTTTGATACAAAATATACACAGATCACATGAGTCTTCGGTACATTATGATCCAGAAGGACCTTAATTCTAGGTAGTGCAGGTGAATTGAGCTCATGAAGGACTACGACCTCCTTTCTTTATTATCTGGGCAAGGCAAATATGGTAACAGAGGCCTTGAGTCGAACAATAGTGAGTATGGGTAGTCTAGCCTTCGTTTTAATTTTGGAGTGGCCTTTGGCTTTAGATATCTAGTTTTTAGTCAATATGATGATTTAGCTTGATGTTTTAGTTCTAGATGGTTGTCACCCTATCTTAACGTTTAGTCATGTCTATTAAAGTAGATTTGTGGTCATTAGTTTGAGAATAAGGCCTTGGTTGCTATCCAAGATTGAGTTTTGTGAGGTGATGTCAGGTAGGCTACCTTAAATTCTTAAGGGGTTTTAAGGTTTAATGGTTGTATTCGTGTTCCAAGAGTTGGAGATTTGATTCAGATGATCCTTTGTGAGGCCCATGATTCCAGATATTGATTTGGGTACCATAAAGATGTATCGCTATATGAGGCATCATTACAGGTGGAGTGGTATAAGGAGAGATATTGCAGATTATGTGTCCCATTACTTGTGTTGCTAGCAGGTGAAGGCCGAACATTTGAGGCTTGGTGGTGGATTTTAGATATTGCACATTCCACAGTGGAAATGGGAGCATATCACCACGAACTTTGTTATGGGATTGCCTCAAACTTCTAAATATGTTGACAGCATTTGATCATCATTGATAGGTTGACCAATTTAGCACATTTCTTACCCATTCAGTCTTTTTTTGGTGCTGCTAGCTCATATCTACATTTAGGAGGTAGCTCATCTTCACAGGGTACTGGTATCCATTATTTAAAATAGGGGTTCTCAGTTCACTTCCAGCTTTTAGAGGACCTTTTAGGAGGAGTTGCGCGCTCGTGTTAATCTTAGCATAACTTTTCAACTGCAGACTAACAGGAAATTGGAGCGTATTATTCAGGTTTTGGAGGATATGTTGTGGGCCTATGTTTTGGACTTTGGATATCAATGGGATAAGTTTTTGGCTTTGGTGGAGTTGCATACAACAATAGCTACAACTCGAGTATTCAAATGGCCTTTTGAGGCATTATATGATAGGCATCGTTGCTCTCCGATTGGTTGGTTGGTTTGAGTCATCGAATCCTAGTCCTCATAGTACTGATTTTCTTTAGTAGGCCATAGATCATGTACGGGTAATTGAGGATAGGCCCAGGACAGCTTATAGTAGGCACCAAAGCTATGTTGATCGTAGGCATCGACCTTTGATATTTGGGGTTGGTGATCGTATGTTCCTATAAGTGTTATCCATGAAGGGAATGATAAGATTTAGGAGGCGGGATAAGCTTAGCCACAAGTATAAGATTTTGCAAACTATTAATGATGTCTCTTAAGAGTGAGCCCTACCTTCTACATTTTTAGTTATTCATGTGGTTTTCCATGTTTCTATGCTTCGCGGGTATGTTCCTAATAAGTCTCTTGTGCTCTGGGTATGATTCAGTTAAGTTGGATGATCAATTGACCTTCGTGGGGTCGCTAGTGTCTATTCCATCCAGAGATTCTGGCAATTTTGTTCGAGATCCATTCTGGTGGTTAAGGTCTATTGGAGGCATCGTTTAATCGAAAAGGCTACTTTAGAGACCGAGCACGAGATACATAAGTAGTTTCCCTACTTGTTTGAGCCTTCAAGTATTTCTTAACTCTTATTTTTGCGGATGAAAGACCTTTTTAGTAGTAGATGTTGTATTTCTATGTACTTCCTTACTTTCATCATTTAAAGTGTTCATATAGAAATCCTAAGTCATTTATGACTTTCTGGAACTAACAATTTAGTCACCTAGTCATTCATTTTGATTTTATGTGCGTTAATGTGTTTTGGAGCTTTTGAAACTTAAATGGTTAACACTGGTAAAAGTTTAAGATAACACCCTCAAAATGCAATTTTGACGGATCAATCAGCTCCGAAACGTCGAGTTTAGTCTAGAAGGACCCTTGGTGCAGATCCCAAGGCATTTGGATTTATCCCAAACCCTTTTGTAAAATTTGTCTTAAAATAGAGTTTAGATGTGGGACCCACTTTTTATCGACACGAACTAGGTTAGAAGTTTCTCATCTCCGTTGAGTTTGGAATGCCGAATTTGGTAGGGTACTATATCTATTTGTGTGCACAGGGTTTTAAACCAATCTCGAGCACCTGAGCGGAGTCTGTTGGGACTTGGCTGAATTTTTTGGAGCCTCATGTTGATGCAACTTCTTTTGTGGCCCTGGTGTCGCTTTAGCAGCTAGGGGTCCACTTTAGCAGGCAAGGCTAGTGAGGGGCCAAACGTTTTAGCGGCCCAAGCTTCACTAAAGTGTTTTCCACTTTAGCGGCTATGGAATCACTTAAGTGATGGCCAGCCTGTGTGCCCATTTTGGGGTTTTTTTTTCCATTATTTTGAGAATCAATTTTAACTATTTGGAGCTCAATTTTCTAGGGTGGGATGGTGATTCTTGCTAGAAATTGTTAGAGCATTGTGTGGGGATTATCGGGAAGGCGTTGTAGCTTGATTTCACAGGTAATTTCTTATTCCCTAGACCTCTTCTTGCCCTTTAACGGTGATTTTTTTGTTGTTTCTTTCATGAGTTGGTTTGGTTGTTCTCTGAGCTTGAATTGTGCCCATTTTCTGACACATGTTTAGTAAGCTCATTAGGACTTTTTAATAGAGTCAATTTTGGGATTCTTGTTATGGGTCCCATATTCTCATTTTTACTCGATTTTGGGTAAGTAGTTAATTCGCTTTTTGCAATAATCCACTAAAGTTAAGTTATATTATTAATATAGACGGTAGATTCATATTTTGTTTTACTTATGAGTTTTAAACGATAATTAGTTTTGCTACAAGATTTTATAGATCATGTTACATATTACATAAATATTTTAACACAAATATAAGATTTGAATCAAACTAATGATTTCTTTGGAACACGTGATTATAATGATGGCTCTGCTTCTCATGCATCAAACTTTGAATATTACTAATCTATGTCTATATTTATTAAACATTGTCAAATAAATCCCCATTTGATTACCCATCTTAATTAACTACATACAAAAACATGTTCTTTATATTTTCACGTGTAACTCAAAACTTTGTTGTAATGATATTGAATATATTACAAAACTAAATACGATATGTTAAAAGCATTAACTTTCTAACTTGAAGGTTAAATTATCAAAATACCCTTACTACTATTGATTTAAATAACTTAATTAATTTAAATTGAGAAAAACCTATACTAATAACTTAAACAGTTGTCTACTGTCATTGTTTCAATTTACCGTAAAACACCGTTTGAAAAATCAATACAAGTTACATACTGCAAATTTAGCAAAATTAAATAACAAATAAAAAGAAAAGAGAAAATGAAAAATGTACCTAGGATGATCACGTGGTGGGGCTTGGGAAACAAGACAAGGAGGAGGACAATAGAGGAATAGTAGGTGAGTTGGAATTATTAGGAGGAGGACAATAGAGGAATAGTAGGTGAGTTGGAATTATAAGTTTCATTCTGGTAATTGTTAACCTTAGGCTTAAATGAGAGGGTATTCTTTGATTTTCTTATATATATATAAATGAGCTCTTAAATTTTTTTGAAAAAAGAAAATAAAATATTTTTTGAAATTAGCTCTTTTTAAAATTATTGAATCCAATGACACCTTAATAAAATTTTGAAATATATGCACTAAAAATATTAAAGCTGGACTATCTCTAAAATTACTCAATCTCATCTATATTTATCACCTAAACTCAACTTATCTATAAATACAGAAGCCATTAACATTCGATTTCACAAAAAACACATCCATTTGCATTCTTTCTCTCTTTGCCTCTCATCTTTCTCTTATGAAAATGAAATGAAAAAGGAATGTTTATGATGTGGCACAAACCGAAGAAGACGTTCTCATTTAAGCCTAATGTTAACAATTACCAAAATGAGACCTATGGTTCCAACTCATCTGATATTCCTCTATTGTCATCCTCCTTGTCATGTTTCCCTAACCCCCACCACACGATCATCCGAAGTTTGTTTTTCATTTTCTCATCTCTTTTGATTTGTAATTTTGTAAACTTTTCGGTATGTAACTTGTGTTGATATTTCAAACGGTGTTTTACGGCAAATCGAAACAGTGACAGTTGACAACTGTTTAAGTTATTAGTATGGGATTTTCTAAATTTTAAATTAAAATTAATTAAGTTATTTAAATGGGAAAAGCTACAAGTACCCCCCCCCCCAGACTATTACCGAAAACCTAGAGACACACCTTAACTAAATTAAGGTCCTATTATCCCCCTAAACCCTTTTTTTTTTAAATTTTGTACACCTAAGTTGTCTGGAAGCATAAGCTATAACCTTACCTCGCTGCATCAACACACAACCTAAGCCGACTCTAGATGCATCACAATAAATCACATAACCGTCTGAACCCTCTGGTAGAGTCAAAACAGGAGCTGTAGTCAACCTAGTTATAAATTCTGCGAAGTTTTTCTCACAATCATCTAACCACTGAAATTTGACCATCTTCTGAGTCAACCTAGTCAATGGTGAGGCTATGGATGAAAATCCTTCCACAAATCTTCTGTAATATCCCGCTAGACCCAAGAAACTTCTCATATCGGTAGGAGAGGTAGGTTTGGGCCATTGTCACTGCATCTATTTTCTAGGAATCTACTCAAATCAGTTCACTAGACACTATATGCCCAAGAAAAGTAACCGACTGCAACCAAAAGTCGCACTTGTTAAATTTGGTGAATAACCAGCGATCTTTGAGAGTTTGCAGAACAACTCTCAAATGACTCGCATGTTCTTCCACATTTCTACAGTAAATGAGGATATCATCAATAAAGACGATAACGAACAAGTCCAAGTACTGCTTGAACACTCTGTTCATCAAGTCCATAAAAGCTGCAGGAGCATTGGTTAGTCCAAATGACATAACTACAAATTCATAATGACCATACCGAGTCCTGAAGGCTGTCTTCGGGATGTCACTATCTCTGACTTTAAGCTGATGATAACCCGATCTTAGGTCTATCTTTGAGAAATGACTAGCACCCTAAAGTTGGTCAAATGAGTCATCAATCCTAGGGATGGGATACTTATTCTTGATTGTAACCTTGTTCAACTGCCTGGGATGCCAATTTTATACAGAAAATACCGCTATCTAAAGTAACCTTGCTGGGGGTGAGGGGGTATAGTTCAGTCTTTTCCCACCCCTTCTAAGACTACACCTTAATAATTTTATACTTAAATAAGGTTCTAAACAACATTAATCGACCCTATTACTCTCATTAGCACTTCTAAGACAAGGATCCAAGAGGAAAAAGTTAGGGTTTTCAAGCGTTTTTCGAGTTTCATCAAGAAATTTATTCTTTTAGGTATGTCAGACTACTCAAAGTGATGAATTAAGTTGGTCCTCACGCCCAACATCTAAATTCAGTCATTAAAATGTTATATAGATTTGCAAAATAACTTCAATATTTGTATTGTATCCTCTTGTTCGTTTTCTTTTTGGCCTTTTGTCTATTTTTTTTAATAATAAATTTAATATATTCTTTAGGTCTTAATGAGTTTATTATTGATTAATTTCAACAATAATTATTCTTTTTCTACTTTTCATATTCCTTGAATTGGAAGAACAAGAATCCCTACCAGCATCATATTTATTCAATAGATTTTAATAGATCTTAAATAGCCTCTAGTGGATGATTTTTTCCCTAGTCCCTTCGTGTAAAGTCTTTTCAACATCTCAAATTTGATCCTTTTTATTTGTGTTAGTAACTGATCTTGATAGGAAATAAAACATGTTACATTTTCATTTTTTCCTTTACAGATATTCTTCTATAAGTTAAATTTATTTACTCCTTGTTTTTATTTACTTTAAATATTCACATTAATAATTCATATCTTATCTATTCAATTTTTATTCTTAATATTTAAAAAGTTGTGGGTGCTCAAAGAAGAGTTGGTCTTTAAAATTTTCAAAAATGCAATAGTGGGAATCCAATCGGAAACAACAGATGCAATATACATCTTTGAGCACCCTCAAACGATCACTGCACCAATCAACTATGTGTGGCCTGGATGCTCACTGTTTTATTTTATACCATTTATTCAAATTTCTATATATATATATATATATATTGATACGAGATTAATGGGTTCTCGAACACCAGAAAGTTTCAATGTGGGTCCGCCCCTGTTCATAACCTCCAACATTTAAATAAATTTTAAGATATCTATAGGTTTTCTTGTAATCCAGAGGTAGCATAAAGTTGTAAAAACATCCATGCATGTATCCTACAGAGCTAATATCGCCTCTGGTAAATTGAGTCCAAGTTTTGCACATTTAGGGTGAAATTTAAAACAACTTTTGTTCCTTCAATATTTTCATGCTCGTACTTCATTATGGAGAGACAAGATTTTCATGCATGTGCCCCTTAGGCCTTAGCAGCATTAAAGGATCTATATAAATTAATCTTTTTTATTTCATCAGATTCCCCAAGCCTCAATGTTATCCTTTCATTCTGTATTTTTATTTGGCTCAAATTATCTATTTTTTTTACTTTATTGAAAGTTTTCTATCTATTAACCAAAGTTTATAATTTACCATTGATATATGCCCCTCATTAGGTGTTTCTTGTCACACTTTTAAAGATTTATTTGTAGTTGTTGCATTATTACTCATTACATGCATATCTTCATTGAACTTTTATATTCTAACAATTCTATAAAAAATTACATGAGACGCACACAGACGTACGTGTCAAGAAACTAGTCTATATTAAACATTGATAAACAAATCCCCATATGACGATCCATATTAACTAATTACGTACAAAAACATGTTCTTTATTTTCTCAGGTGTAACTTGAAACTTTGTTTTAATGATACTGAGTATATTACAAAACTATATACGATATGATTGGGTATACGCTACATGCACTTTCGAAAAATTAGTTATCTTAAAAGCATTAACTCCCTAGATTGAATGTTAAATTATCAAAATACCCTTATTATTATTGATTTAAATAACGTAATTAATTTAAGTTTAAATTGAGGAAAATCCCTACTAATAACTTAAACAGTTGTCAGTTGTCACTGTTTCGATTTGCCGTAAAACACCATTTGAAATATCAACACAAGTTACATACAGAAAAAGTTAACAAAATAACAAATAAAAAGAGAGGAGCAAATGAAAAACGGATTTTGGATGATCGTGTGGTAGGGCTTGGGAAATAGGACAAGGAGGAGGACAACATAGGAATAACACATGAGTTAGAATGATATATTTCATTATGGTAATTGTTAACCTTTGGCTTAAATGAAAGTGTCTTCTTCGGTTTGTGCCACACCATTAACATTCCGCCCCAGAGAGGAACGTGCCCATGAGGGCACCACCAGATGTTGTAGATAAACCTACTAAAGGTTTATCTTCCACTTTATTTATTAAGTTGAATTGGTAAATTTATTGGGTTGGCTTACCTATCCGTTGGAAACATAGATGTCATCACGACTTGTATTTTTAGATCGTGACAATTTAGTATTAGAGCTCTAGGTTCATCGGTCTCACGAGTACAAGATATTAGTCTAATAGAGTCTTACAGATTAGAGAGAGACATATGTTACTTATCTTTAGGCTACAAGACTTTAGGAAACTTTCATTCTTTTATTCCTTATTGTTCTATATGATTCGTTTTAAGGTCAAAATTTTCTTGTTTCACTCTCTCGCTAATGATGGGAATAATGTTATGTAAAATAGTATGAATGTTGTATGGTTAGCTAAATAACTTGGTAATGAGCGTTTTGAATTTTAAGAATGAAATTGACAAAATTTGAAATAGTAAGAATAGTTTGCTCGAGGTGTGATTTTGAAAAGGATACTTCAACTTGTTCAAACTTATTACTAAAGTTTTATGATGCATGTTTATCAATGATAAGTCAAAATTCATTAATATAGTTCTTCAATGTTAATGTCTTGAAGAAAAGTGTAAAATTAGAATGATCAGTTAATCAGAGGAGGATAATGGCGATGGTAAGGATATGAGGAGAAGTGAAGGAAGGACAAAGACATGAAATGTGATCAGTTATGATAAAATATGAGATGATAAGACTTGGTATAAGATTCATATAAATAATTTTCTTTCTATTCGTTGGGTGGAGGTATACTGAAGATAATTTAAGTAGCTCAAGTTGGATGGTATGATGACCACGTTGGATTTTTTGGATAGCCAAGAGATTATAAAGGATAAATTAGATACCATACAACGAGGATTTTTTGGATAGCCAAAAAATTATATGTTGTTAAACAACGGAGAAAACGAAGGATCACAAATCTGATAAAGGTTGAATTAAATAAAATAAAAAGTCTTTCCAGGAAAGCAAATATATAGTCATTCCAGGGGAGCAAATTTGTGAACAAATATTTGTTTAGTACTATTCCAACTCTCATCATTAAATGACAATGCAAATAGCTGTCATGATCCAAAAACGAACGGGATGACACTTGTTTTATTTAAAAATAAGAAAGGGAGTGTTTAAGAGTCGCCACTTAATTTTCAAAAGATCAAAACAGTAAATCAATTGAAAACTTAAAGGGGTTCGGGGTTCATATTAATATCTTAGGAAGGTTTAAAGGCACCTAAAACATCCGCTAACTTGCGGTTATCCAATAATTAACTATTTGACAAATTATTTTTAAAAGATAAGCATACTTTACAAAGTTTAGAAAATACACAACTTAAAACTTAAGTTATTTTTAGGTGGAAAGGGAAATAGTATAAGGGATTACTACTTAAGTGAAGTAATTGAAGTAAGAAAATAAACACTATCCAAATTTTAAGAAAAATATAAGTAGTCAAAAATGGTAATCTTTTTTGGAATTGATTTAGGGAAATACCTTGAAATTAAGTACACACACTAGCATGCATCAATTAAATAATAAAAGAGAGAAGATATGTGCCCAAGTCCGATTTCTATCCGTTTGGGCCGGTACTTGGGCCTAATTTCAGTTTTTGGGGATAATGGCCCCATATTAGTACTTGTCCTAGAAAATTAACGTGTAAATTTTGTATATGTCATATATTATAGTAATATTTTCAAGCTATAGCAGTAGATTTAGACTTTCAAGTTATAACATTAAAAATTTCAGGTTCTAACAAATAATTTTTTAAAAAAATTGTTTTCAATAATTGAAAAAAGTTGTTTAAATAAAATAAAGAGATAAAAGAAAAATGAAAAAAAAACATTTCTTGATAAAAACAGGTAATAAACTGAAATTGTGGTGTTAATTTAATTTGAATTTATTGTAGATAATTAATAAATAGCACGAATTAAGAGATTTAAACTAATTAAGATTATTTAGTATCCTTAATTCACTCAAATCAGTTAAAATCAAATAAAAATTTAAATTTTATCTTCTTCTTTTTTCAACGTTTCTCTCTCTTCAATTTGCAACAAAAAAATTTCAACGTTTCTCTCTTCAATTTTCAACAAAAAAATTTCAACGTTTCTCTCTTCAATTTTCAACAAAAAAAAATCTCACATTCGAGTAATTGAATTTTTTTTCATCTTTGAAAATTCTTGATTTTGTTGTGATGGACAACTACGTATAAATTTTAATCAAACATGGTGAATTGAATTTTTTTTCATCTTTGAAAATTCTTGATTTTGTTGTGATGGACAACTACGTATAAATTTTAATCAAACATGGTGAAAGATGGGATCCTTCGGGTTAGTATTTATTATTGTTTAACGTTTGTTTTAGAATGATAGCGAAATGAAACAAAAATGATCAAACTGTTGATTAATTGAAGGTGGAGTCATATTTTGTTAACTGTTGATATCATATTATGTTTACTGTTGTGAAATGTAAAAATTTAGTTTTTTTTTTGTTTTTTTTGTATACGGTTGTTGTTTTGTGAAATTATAAATTTAGTGTGATTTTATGAATAAATTTGATAGAATAAATTAAATGAAATTTGTACGAAAGTGTGCTAATTATTCTGTAAAAATAATTTAATTATAATGTTGACGAATTTATGAAAATTTATTTTATTTGATAATGAATTTGATAGTTTAAGTCGAATGAATTATGTATGAAAAGTGTGTTAAGAAATATGTAAAAAAAAATGAAATTCTTGACGAAGTGTATTACAAGTGTTTTAAATTGGTATTAAATATGAAATTGTTGAGTTTATATTAGTTTTGTTATTTCTGTATAAAGTTGGGTGACAGTAATTAATTATTTGGGATGAGAAATGTATATAGTTTGAATGAATAATCATTTTATATGAAATGTGTATTAAATGAGTATGAAAATGTATAAATTTGGTATGAATGATGATAGTTGTATGAAATGTGTATGAAGTGAGTATTAAATGTGAAATATTATGTTTTGAATGAAATTTGTTTTGTAATGTACTGTCTGAATGATATTTGTATGGAGGGAAAATGACGAGTGTGTATAATTTTGTTGTTATTATAATGATTTTTATGGATGAAATTTGTATCGTCTTTGGAATGAAAAGTTAATATTATTTAACATATTTCTAATTGATTTATATAATGTTAGACTAATTGTTATTTTTTTTAATGAAACAGAGAATTATGTTGATTTTCAAATGAAATGAATTATATATGAAAAAGGGTTGCTGATGTGAAATTTAAAAGGTTCAAAGTTACCTGCAGTAGATGTTGTCAAGTTGGCCACAACATGAAGCATGTTCAAATTATCCTGTGAAAAACTAATGACTGTTTATTTGTTTAGACTATATATAATTTTTATTTTTTTTTGTCGTTTAGATTAATATTTTGTTTTCATATGAAACATAATTGATTTGAAGTGTATTATAAACTTAGTGTTTAATATACCGTTCATTCTTTATACACGGTTCATTCATTAATCACACAAATTACATACTGTTAAAAATAAAATTTATTCCAACTTAATACATAAGATAGTGTAAATATTAGTGATAATTATAAAAGGTAATTATGGTATATTGAGTATTTAATTTAATTTAAGTTTACATGAATTATTAATTTGGTTTTTAATTGGTGTCCTATTATAAATAAATTTAAAACAAATTTCAGTTAGTGTTTCATTCCCACACTAACTTCAATTAGTGTCATACACATATTAGTCAAAATTTCATACACGTTTTATCCAAACAACATGTATAAAAATTGATAAATTCATATAATCACACAATTTATACCATTTGTATATCAATATTATATCACAATTCATATAATATCCAACAATAAAATATTAAACTCATAGGCATACACGTATTAATCAGATTGCATACACGTTTCATCCAAAAACACGTTTAGAATATAAAGTAAGCATAATGTGATTTTTTTTTAGAAAAAATCAGTAGTTTGACAAATCATACCATTTTCATACCAATTTAATAATTTATACCATAAACACAGTTAATAGACAATCACACCAATGTTAAAACGCAATTCATA
>JAJOOS010011844.1:0-59423 GCA_029582725.1 Solanum chiquidenum | reverse complement strand
CCTTAATTGTTTAATGTTAATTATCACTTAGCCAGCATGTTTAATAAATAACCAAATAAATGAAATGACCTTATTTGCTACTTGTAACCCCCCACGTATTGCATGAGATACGACCGGGACCCACATTTGTGGACCTTGAGGGATGCCTAACACCTTCCCCTCGAGGTAATTTGAACCCTTACCCTGATCTCTGGTTCGTTGACCTTAGTTAGATTTAGCTAGGTTAGATAGGTGCCCTAACGCACCTTAATTCGTTAGGTGGCGACTCTTCAAATTCAAAAGGCCCAAAAGAGTTGTTAGGTCGTGCATCCGAAAGGAAAGTCCGTTTTGAGGAAAAACGAGGCGCGACAATTTATATAGAATCAGATTAAATTTAAATTTGTGTATTATGGAACTTATTCTTAGGGGAGCGTTTTCAACATAATTTTTTTTATTTTCAGAGTTCGAATTTGTGATTCTAATTAAAGAATGAAGAAATCTAAACTATTTAACCACATTATATACTTAGCTCCTCACTAAAGCAAAGTCTCCAACATGAATTATTGGGATGTTAACATCAAATGTCTTTCTTTAATTTCTTAACTTTCATGAGGAAAGTGATCCTATCAATTTAATTTAAAAATGCTCTAATAATTGTACATTTGATTAATGTATAGGTACTTTTAGTACTTTAATGATTAATTAATTTAATAAATTAACCACTCAATTATCTAGATATTAAGCTGAGTTTATTAATTAATTGAACCTAATGCAACAACAAAGACACTTTGTTTCTGAGTCTTTGGAGCTTAGTGAGCTAATTAAAATATCTTTAAGACAACTAGAAGATATGTTCATTAAGTAAATTAGAAGAAGAGAATTATTGCTTGGTTTTGTTGTCCTGATACTATTAGATGGAGTCGGAATTTTCACTAAAATATGAAGAAATAAACATTCGAAGAAGTCAATGAATTCAACATTCATCATATATACATAAAAAATTATTTGAACATTATATAACCCATAATATACGCAAGACAACTAGTAGTGACATAGTCAAAAAATTTATTGAGGGGGTTTAAAATATAAAAATATAGATACAAAAAAAAAAGTCAAAGGCGTTCAACACTAAGAAAAAATAATATTTCTTCCTATAAATATGTCAAAATAATTTTGACACTGTACATTTAGTCAATTACTGGAAAATATTTTACTACGTTTGGTCTATCCTCTAAAACAAAATTTTCAGATTCTTATATTTTTAAATTTGTTATTTAAACTCTAATTTTTTATTTTATTTATTTATTTTGATTTGGCCCATTTGTATTTTCCAGCAAGTGTCAAATCAGACCAAAAAGAAAAGAGCAAAAGTAATAAAAAAAAGAAATCACAATGAAAAAACGCAGCCAATTATCATTTTCTTTTCCTTATTTGCTTCTTAATATTGAATTATTTCTAGTCGTAATAAATATTTGAGAATACGCATAATTTTTTTTAAAAAAAATCGAAATTATCTAATATGAATATCTAAAAAAGAATTATTGGCAAATAAAAGAGTCAATGTATTAAGTCAAGTTTTTTCCAAATCTTTTCCCTATTAAATTTCTAGATTCTTTGCCGTCTTTGACTTTAGGCTAAATTTAATTGGTTTTTGCAGTGAATTTAAAGTAGTTTTATTACTGATGGTAAATATTGGTGAATATTCAAATAAAAAGAGGCAATTTAATTTATATATTTGATTTTTTATTTTTTTAAAATAATCTAAACTAGTTCTTAGTAAAGTGAATTATATTAAGATATACAATCTTTTTATCATCGTAAGGTAGAAGTAAGACAGCATAACATCACTCTCTTCAGACTTTATTTTGTAGAATTATATTAAGCATGTTATTATTGGTATTATTTTTTTCTCATTAAGATGATCAACAATTGAATAAAAACCTATAAATCTTTTTAATTCTACAACACCAAACAATTATTTGAATATTTTATTATTTCATTTAGGCACTTGATAAATTAAAAAGTGGATAATATATAAGAATATACATGGTTTAACTTTTGGAGAACATTAAGGTGCTCTTTTTTAAAACTCCAATTGTGTCTGATATTCACGCTTAATTAAATTTGAATTTGCATCGAGAAATTCCACATTGAGGGGTAAAATGCTCCCTAACAAACGCGACTTCATACATAACTCGAAGCCGAGACCTCTGGCTAAGGTTGTTAGTGATTTTATATTTTTACTAAAACATAGTTCTCACTTCTTCTTTTTTAAAATAAATAAATAATAAGAGTCAATAACAAATATAATTTTAGTAATTAAATTGTGTATTTAAAAATGAAAAGTACTTTACACAACTTAATTATCACGTTACATTAATTAATTATTGCAACTACTTTTTTTAATATGACCTACATGAAATGCTTCTTTTAACACCTACTGACAAATAAACATTTACACCACCAAACAACATAAAACTTGAAGACATCCGTACTATGATGTGATTCGAACATTTCTTTAAAAAAAAAATCTTTAATTTTTTTTTATTGTTTTCCACCTAATGTTAGAATTTATATTGGGGTTCGATTTAATTTAAATTCACGTATTATAGCTAGCTGCAAGTTTCGGTTTGATTTCTCCTTCGATCCAGCTTATATGATAATGTTTGACTCAATATTATAATTTTTTTTTAAAAAAAATTATTGTCTTGCATATGCCATGACATTTATATGATTATAAAAGTATGACATTAGAACAAGTTTAAAATTAATTTACTTTTAAATAGAAAAAAGTATTTTTTTAACGACTAATAAAAATTAAAAAGTGTCATATAAAATAAGATCGAGAAAAAAAAGTTATTTCTTTCTTTCATACTCCCTCATTAAATAAAAGTAATTTGCACAATTTTGAGAAAAATATATTTGATTTAATTACTTACTTCAATCATTGAAATCCAAGCTTTGTCTATTTTTTGTAGGCACTATTTAAAATATTCTTGAAGCTGGAAGACAGCTCCTAGTAATATTATATTAAACAACTTCCAAATAATTAATGTTACAAAAAAAATAAAAAATTAAAGAAGTTTCCACCACAATTTCACTCATGAATAATGAGTTTTCCAATTAGGCAGGCAAAAAAAAAAGTGTCCATAATTGTGTGGTTCTATATATGGGTAAAATTATTCACACTAAATAATTATAACAAATTATAATAAGTTTCCATAATTATATGATCTAATAAGGCGAGAATATGTGATATTTGACCATTTTTAGTGAAAAATAAAATGTATATGTTAAATATGTCAGGCATAAAAGTAAATTTAGGATTTACACATTATGAATTTGATAGAATTCTGAATTCAGCCACAATCATTACATGAATGAAATTTATCGTTAGTATTTATTTAGTTGATTTTGTAACTCATATACATGATCAAAATCAAAATTATTAAGTTCACACCCTTTTATATCGACTCCAATCATAAATTTATGATTTTAATGTAAACGGCCCATCTGGATTATTAAGTGTGTGTTTTTCCCATCCTTTTGTCACATCTTTTTATTTCTCTAAAATCAATTAGGCAAAGTCCTTTTCGTTAAAGAACATTTTGCACAAAAAAATAAAATACTTTCTTTATGGCATACATAAAGCGAAGAAAATCAAAGAGAGAGAAAAAATATAACATAATTTGCATTCTAATAATTTTTTTTGGATAATAACACTTTTGATCCTTCAATCATTATTAATTATAATTTTAGTCCTTATAATATATGTCAAACCTCGCAATTAATTTACTGTGCATATTTAGTTTCTTTGCTTATGAATATTCAGAATTTCTCTAACTAAAAACATCGAACCTTTTTCATTTCAAGCACATCAAACCTTGCATTTAATTGCATTGTGCTCACTTTTTTGATTTTTTGCTTATGAATATTCACAATTACTATAACGGTTAACCCTTTCACAACTTATTTACTCATGTCTTATATGTTAAGTTTGTACAGTAATTTGCTATTTGATAGTAATTATATAATTCTATAAATAATCAAAACATAATATATAAATGTATTTTTTAATTTGGTTTTACCTGATATTTATGCCCTTAAATTTTGAGTGTGCACAAATAAACACTCAAACTTATATAAAGTTGAACAATTAGAGACATACATCCTTCTTTTTTTAGCATCATATGTGGCAATTCGTATGAGATATACTTGAACTGATTTGTTCAACATATTTTAAACATGAAGTGACCAATATATATATTTGAGGGATCAAAAGTACTATTACTCAACTATTTTTTTATATGTTTTGCAAAATAGAGATGAAAGAGGGTAGGAAGATGCCCCAAAATTCTGGAGAACTTGCAACAATCTTGGACTGATTTAATTTAATCACTTTACAACCTTTTATTTAAAATAATAAAATAAAATATTATTGTACCCACTCACTATCATTGAAAGAGAGTGCGATAGTAATTTGTTCTTTTTTTCCTCCCAAAAAAAAATTCAATATTATTTTAAAAAAATATTTATTGTTACCTCTCACCTTCATTTTACAATCCTATATATATACCTCATTGATCCTTTTTCTCTCTTCACAACCAAACAAACACATCTCTCTTCCTCTTCTCTTTCTCTCTCCCACTCTCTTAGAGATTGTTCGATTTCACAGTCAGACAAACTTATATTATTATATTCACAAACATAATTTTTTTACCAGTCGATTTCACAGTCAGACAAATTTACATATAACAACATGGAAATCGAGCCAAGTGCACCTCAAATCGCGGGGAAAAAACTATGGAATATAGTGAGAATTATGTTCTACATGTTGAGGAAAGGCATGTTAAAGAGCAAACTCATGCAAATTACCCTTCAAGACATGTTAAAAAGAGGTAAAATCGTTGGTAAAGCGATAAGCAACCTTATGTTACATCCTCCACACTATTCATCGTCTTCATTTACGTGCAAATCCAACAACAACAACGACGTAGCAATGTCATTCATCACACGTCGTGAATACGAGTTTAGCTGCAGTAATAGTCCTAAATTTCCCCTGTATTTCGCCAATAATAAACGTAGGCGAAATCGTACGTACAAATCAGGGGAAATTGATGTTGTACATAAAGTATTTGAAATTTTAAATACTACAAGTACAAGTTATGAAGCTGGTGGTACAACTTCTATTGCAGTTGCTTCACCTTTAGCATTACTTGGATTTGGAAAAAGTCCAATTAATGTGAGAAAATTAAGAGTTACTGATTCACCATTTCCAATAAAAGATTCAGAGGAAAATTATAATTCACAAGTTGATAAAGATGCTGAAGAATTTATTAAGAAGTTTTATAAAGATTTAAAGCAACAAAAAAAGATAGCATCTCTTGAATCTCCATCTCCATATCATGTTTATGCTAGATGAAATTTTTTGTGTAATAAATTAGTGAACTTTTTATTTCCTAAGTTTTTTTTTTTTTTTTGGGACTAGGAGTTCCACGACTACCTTCATTGACACACAAAGTCAAGTTTCCGGGCGTTTTTGGTATGGACCGCTTTATCTGACACGACTATAAGATGGATATCAGATATCAGATGAGAAATAAAAGAAATCGAAATTATATTGCTTATGTTTTTTTTTTCTTTTTCAAAGTTTTTTTCTTTGTGTTATGAAATTGAAGGTGGGACATTAGTTTGCTTGAAGAGATGTATGTGGTTGATCCTATAATCCAAAAAAGGGCAACTCTTGTTTTTATATTATTTCTTTTGTTTCAATTTATTACATGTCTTAATTAGCCTTTTTCTTTTAAGTAATTTTTTTGGAAAGAAAATGTCATTTTTTATGTTTAGTAAATTTGTAAATCCTACATTTTCATTTTATGGTTAGTGACATTATCTATTCACGATAAAGATTACAAGATTAGAAAGATAATTTTGTTATGTTATACATTTAATTTTGAATTAATAAAATTCAAAAGTTCTGTTTACATTGCTAAACTTGCCGCAGTCAAACCAATAAAAAAAATGGTTCGTTGCACTAAATTCTTGCTATGAGTGAAATTCGGAGAAGGATTAAACTATAAAAGTTTATTGTACACGATCTTACTCTATATATTTACAAGAGACTATTTCCACTCACTCGAATCTATAATCTCATGAATACATAACAACAAATTTTATTAGTTACGACCCATCAAATTAATATATATATTGAGGAATTTTCTTTTTTCGGTTAGAAGTTGAAGGTGGGACATTAGTTTTGCTTAAAGAGATGTATAATGCTTGAATTTTAACCCAACAAACGGCCAACTCTTTAATTTCCTTCTACAAATTAATTATGACATTGAACCTTTGGTTGGTATGGTGGATAGGGCTACACGTTGCTTCTTTTTTGGTGGGGGTGGGGATGGGGATGGGACACATGGTGCATGGCATTCTGAAAGCGGACATGTAAAATATATCGCTTTTCACATATCACTTGAAATAAATATGTAAAATATATTTCTTTTTGTATATAACTTAAAAATGAATACGTAAAATATATAGTTTTTCACATATCATTTAAAAGCTGACTTAAAATATATCATTTTAGGCACATCACCTTAGGACGATCACTCCTTTCATCAAGAAAAGAGGGTTCTTAGCTTCTTTGTAGTTCAAATATTATTATTTTTTGGTCTAAATGATGAGCATTGTGGTAGTAAATTATTTTTTAAAAAAATAGTTCTCTTAAACCTTTTCTTTTCTTAAAAGTTTTCATTTTACTTATATTATTCTTATTTATCATCAAGTCTTTTATTTGCATTGAAGTCCTGAATAATCTATATTCACGTCAAATAAAATTTGTTAAAGAAAAAAAGTTATTTAATATAGGAGTTTTTTTCATTCTCGCACTACATAAAATCAAGTCTTTTCCGACAAAAGCAATTCGACATACCAGCACACTATTTTTTCCAATAACCACAAATCAGTCAGAAATTTATTATTTTCAACTGTTATATGTTTATTTTTGCCCTCGTAAAAATATTTTTTAATTAATAATATCATAACTCGAATCTCAAATCTTTGATTAAGGGTGAATGAATTATATCCATTTTTATCTTTAGCTTTTATATTTGTATTATTCTTGTTGGCCAAGTGAAAGATAACTTTTTGGAAAAAAATAATTAAAAGAACCTATAAGAAGAAACTATATGTTTTGGAATTAATCATTTTTTATTTTATTTTTTTGGAAACTTCATTGATTTTTTTCCTCTGTTTTCTCCATTCGAAACGGTCTATTAATGATTAATTTGTGCCTATTGTGGTAGTCAATTTGAGTAGTTAGAAGGTCACCTGTCAAACATAGAAAAGCAAAGACGTTATAATAATAATATTAATTATAGCATTTATGATGATTAATATACACTAAGCTTTTGAATTAAGTCATAAGTTATAATATATGATGGATACGTTTTAGGTGTGAATTTCAATTAACAAATAGTTATTGGTGTTTTAAGAGAGAAATCGTTTCTATTTTAGCCAATTTTACATAAATTAATTATCTCATTAATTAGATATAAAGTGTCACATATAACTGTTAATTAAAATAAATTTTAACACTCTTTTTAGTTTGTGGTTTAATCCTTGAATAAATGATCATTCAAGGTATATTTAAGAATTAGGTTTATGACCATCAAATTAAAGATTATAATGAAATAATTTTTTTAATTATCTTTTATAAGATATTTCAATATTCGAGCTATGTAAAAGAGTAGCTTTTGATAGGGAAAGTTTTATTGTTAAAGTGAGATTTCCATTGCGAATCCAAATTTTGCTCGATCTCAAAGTATATAGGACAATGGATGGAAAAAAACATTAGGCCGGTGATATTTTTTTTATAACATTTTTTTTTACTTATTATTAAATCCTCTAAATAACATACAAATATTATAACATCCATAAACCTTGCATGATAATTAATTAATATAATATGTACTCCTTTT
This sequence comes from Solanum chiquidenum, assembly GCA_029582725.1. NCBI lineage: Eukaryota > Viridiplantae > Streptophyta > Magnoliopsida > Solanales > Solanaceae > Solanum > Solanum chiquidenum. The sequence continues at coordinate 51,462 of JAJOOS010011844.1, read as the reverse complement.
TTCTTTCACTTATAATAGTATGGTATTTTTGCAATAATTATCATATAGATTTAGAATATACATTAAATTCAGAAAGTTTAAAGGAAGTGTATATATATATATATTTGTTGGTAAAATTATTAAAAAGTGAAAAAAAATAAAGACAAGGATTTTAGATAATATTATAAAAAAATACTTTACCAAATAAAATATAGATTTAATATATATATTCATGGTTGTGGGTAAGTAATCAGATAATAATGAAGATACCTTTATTTATGTGGTAAGTAGGATACCCTTTCTTAGTGGCTTATAGGTTGTAAAAAGAATCTATTTTTGGTCCTATGTATGTACAACTTTTATTACAAAAAAAATGGTTTGAAAGTCTCTTCTTGGTCAGTTGTTGGCTATTTTTTTTGTGAGTCCAGCTTGTCAACATACCCACACTAATAATTTGATGAGACATTAATGGTCGAGACAGTGGTGAAGTTAAAATTTTCATTGAGAGATTAAAAATATTAGATTTTCATATAGATTGGAAAATGGATTGGTGAATGGTGATGACGCTTATATATGGACTTGGTCAATCATTCTCGCTAGAACTACCTTTTGAACGGTATTGAATTGGTTCAGTTGTCACATCTCTATTATATTGTATCAAAGTCATGGGGTTCATCTCTTTTTGGGATTCCGACCCACGTTCCAGTTAGGCCAGAACTTGAAGAGTGTGCTAGAATCCTACATCGATTGAGGAATGGATTGATAATGACACTTATATAGATTTGGATAATATTTGTATAATAAACATGGGGAAAAATCAAAAAAGAAAGATTTGATATATAGGATGTATTCAACATGGAGGAAAATGTTTTTTCTAAAAATGACTTTTCACGTGGAAGTACAGTAAATTAAATAAGTTCAACAAGCAACATTTCATATTAATGGTGTCGTTTCTACCTATCAAAACACTTCATTTTTACTCTACCCACATAGTCCCCATTCCCATAACCCCACACCCCAACCTCCATCCTCAACCTTCCGTAATATTTATCTAGATTATATATAAATACTTGTGAGAAATTAATCCAAATTTAAGGCGAGTTCCGTGAATCAATTGGTGAAAAGAACATGAAAAACTTATATTGAATTTGAAAATTATTTGTTTTGTGTGTTAATTGAGTATTTGACATGTTCATAGTCATTCAATTAGTGAAAGGAACATAAAATCATAATGAGGAGCAATTTTAGTTGAACATTAAGACTTAAATTCATCCACATAATGAGCAACCAATCAAAGAATAAAAAAAAGAATAAACCTATTTTTTAATATATGTTTTAGTAAAAAATTAAAGGTCCTTATTTTTGGGAAGAACTAACAAGCAAAAATTGAAACACAATTACATCTTGTTTAAGATCTCAAGATTATCTTTAAATTTTGTTATCTTTATACCTAGTCAAACCGGAACGGCTATAATAACAACATAATGTAATCATACAAATAAAATTTGAAAAAAATATTATACAAATTTTACTTTAATTTCATAAAGACAAAAAGACGTATTATATCTAAACACTCTCAATTCAAATAACATAATGTAATCAAATTAAAACACATAGATTAAAAAAGATAAAATACATATGCATATGATGTTGAACGATTGAACTCGTGTATTTATTTTGTGTGCAATGAAGAATGTAGGATTAATAAATTTCTGACAAGTTGCAAGAGAAAATGAGTTGCAAAAATTATAATTTATTTAAATGTCAGCCAACCAAATTTATATGTGGCTATGTGGCAATCATCAATTAATATTGAGTTGGAGGAAGGACCTTACTATTACTATTATTCACATTAAATGTGATATATATATGGAAAAATTATGGGAATAAGTAAATATATACTAGTTAATTAGCTAATATAGCTATGATTTGAATTAATTTCGACTTGCAATTTAATTTTAGCTATAATTTCGTTATCTTGAATCTCCTCTCTCTCGCCCCTCTCCTCTTTTATTCATATACAAATATAAATGATCAGATTCAAGTTATACATACATATACAATTATATGACAGATATACAAATACAATTAGCCTCTCTCCACTCTCTGCCCTCTCTCGCTCACCTCTCTCCTCCCTCTCCCAATCTCGCTCGTTACTCTCCTCCCTCTCCCGATCTCGCTCGCCAGATATACAATATATATGTATACCCGTTACATATATACAATTATCTAATAGATATACATATACAATTCATCTCTCCACTCTCTGCTCGCCTCTCTCCTCCCCCTCCTCCCTCTCCTAATCTCACTCGCCTCTCTCCTCCCTCTAACATGTAGCTACAAATCGTAATTAACAAACTATAATAATGGAGCATAATTAAGTTATTTTTGAGTGGCTATAAGCGAAAATTCCCCATATATATATATTTGTTAATTTTTAATAATTCTGTAAAAAGAGAAAAAATATACATGCTGAGTAGAGCTGTCAAAATGGGCTTAGCCCATGACCGGCCCAACTCAATTCATTATTGGGTAGGGTTGGGATAGGATTTTTCAAATCCATTTAAAGCTAGGGTCCATATAAGCCATTGACCCTTGAGGCTTGATCGGGGCAGTAAGGGTCAGCCCATGGACGAAAATTATTTATTTAAGGGTAACTTACAAAAATCCCACTAGTGTATCAGCTAATTACTTAGATGCATGTTATGTTGTAATATTACGAGTCTTTTCATATTTTGGTGCATCTAGATACATGGACTCAAAATTAGGTGTAATTTATTCTAGATACACTCTATTCGAGTGGAATTGCATGTATCTAGGATACATAGACAAATCTCGCGCCCTCGCCTCCCTCCATCTTACTCGCCACTCTCTTATCTTGCTCATGTATCTGGGATGCATCACACTAGATACATGTATCTCGCGTATCTAGTATCCTAGATACATGCTAAGCACATTAGAGTTTTTGCTAGTGTTATTGAAACAACATCATTGTTTGTCATATTTGATTTGAAAATCTTCTTATTTTCTTGATGTTATAAAATTTTAAGTTTGAAAAGAAAAAAATGAAAAAAAGAAAGAAGGGCTAGCAATCGTTCCTTCTAGGATTGGGTTGGTTGAGCATTTGCATACCCTTCCAAATTGAGAGTCAGCCCGCCCTAACCCATCAAATTCCTTCGCCCGCGAGACTTGGGCCGGGTGGGGCTGGGCTGACCCGTTTTGATAACGGTAATGCTGACAATGCATAAAACATGTTATTTATTGTTTGTTTTTTTCTGTTTTGATATTATATTATATGTATTATTGCTATAAGTTTTTCTCCACTATATTTCCGTATGACCACTTCATTACTATATCTTTCATTTTTCCAATTCATACTTATTTTTATTATATTTTACTTGAATCGAAGATTTATTAAAACTCATGTTTTCATCTTCACAATATAATAAGATCAATAAGACTACATAAATACCACCTTCCAAAAGATTTCACTTGTGAAACTTAAAGCTCATTTCTATATACAAACATTAATTGGTTATATAACCTTAAAAAAGAGGAAGCAAATTTCTAAAAAGTACATATAATTTAACTTGTAGCTTAGTTAGATTAATGATTGTTATATGGAGTTCAGTCATCTTATGAATGTTCATTATCGTAGCATTTCTCAAAGGAAGTTTAGCACTCTACGATACTTTTGAATTTTATTTTGTAGTTATTCCATTTCGATAGCAATTGCAGAAAACATGTTTATAATATTCATAGACATACATACTAGTACTCAATTTCTTTAATTCAAATTTGATGAAATAAAATTACGTTTGTTGATTCAACTAATTTAAATTCGTTATTAAAGAAATAAATCACTTTCTAACATATAAAAGAAAAAATCATTTTTAAAATTCAAACACAAAACGTCTTAGAATAAACTTATTGTTTGCCAACATGCAAGTACACCGAAATTTCATTGATATACACACATTATATTATATGCCAACAAAATCTACCCACCCCCAACTAAAATAGCCATGTAAATTTATTGAAAATGATTTTATTTGAATACTGGACTAATGTTGTTGGATCAATAATGCAATGTTTTGCTTAAACAGAATATAAAGGAATTAATTAGTATAATTATTTATTTTTAATTTTATTTTTTTGTAATATGTACCCACCGTACGAGTCGTGCAAATACTTACCTTTTTTTTTTCTAATCGTACGTGGGAATCCTACCTTTTCTTTTTAATTTATTTGTTTTAGGTAAAATTAAAATAATTCGAATAGCTAGTACCTTTTGCGGTCTTTCAATTATTTATAAATTTTAATTTTAGTCTTTATTATATATGACTCAATATATTTAATCTTTAATTAGTTAAAATATACATTTTGAATCTTTATATTAAAAAAAAGTTATATTTGGATATTTTTAGAAGTGTATAACCCTTAAAATGCAAATTAAACTAACAATAGAATAAGTTTAAAATTAATATAGCATAACAGTGATTAATGGTAAAACAATTAATCATTTTGGAAAATTTGTGAATATTCATAAGCAATGGTATAAGAATGCATATTTTCAGTAATTGAGAGTTAAATTTACATAATTAAATAATACAAGAATTAAAATAATTTTTTGCAATAATTAAGAGACCAAAAATACGATTAACCCAAAATAATTATATGATTAAGTGCTTTGTTCTAGTTGGCTGCAGCATCTTCAAATTAATTACAAAAGATCTGTTCGAATCAAATCAGGATATGTTCAACAAGATTTGTTCGAATCAAACCAAGATGAAAGAAATTATATTAATATAATCTTTCACTCAAATGTAAGACTCCCGTTGTGGTACAAATGAAAACGCATGTTACACTATAAAAGATAGGATGGAATCAGCTGATATATTATTTATCTACTCAATAACTTTATACGAGTCCATAATAGAATTATCCATTGTTAATTCTTGAGAAATAGATGTTGGCTCTTGGCTCTTTATTAGAAGGTGAAGATCAAATTACACCTAGCTAGCAAGCTACAAAAATCATAACTATAGAGATTAGTGGTAGGTTGAGAAAAATAAAAAATTGTGGTTGTGAATTCTCTATGATTAATGAAGAGTCTTTCTCATGCATTTAAAGTTGGTGACCTAGCTAGGTTTTCCTTCTATAATTCCACATATATACCTTTTAGTTCTATCTTCTTCAATTAAAAGTTTGATTGGCCTATTTGATGTTTATCCACTACTCTACATTTCCAACTCAACTTCTATGGTATACACATATATATTCAATTAAGATGGAGCTGAAGTTCTAGTTATTGATTCGACATAATTTAATAGCTTTGATTTTAAGTTTCATTATTAGCTCAACGATAAGAGGTTTCGAATTGCATTGCAAAATTTTCTTTACAAAATCAACGATTTTTTGTTATTATATGTAATTGAGTTAAGAAAGTTACCCATAGTTTATTCAGAACTTACTAATTAAGCATTTTATTTTTCTAAATTTCAACACTCATATACTTAAAATTCTAAATCGGTTTCTTATACTAAACTTGAATTTTCAATTATGTTATTATATTTTAATTTAGTGGTACTGGTTGCTTTGTATAGGTGTTATTTTATCTTTATATATAACACTTTATGATATAATTGAATTTGATGAAGTTGACATGTGTCCATGCATACATGCACACTTCTATCACATTATGAACTCTTCATCTACTCATTGCTCATCCAATTGATTAGCCTACAATTTCTACATCGAAGATTTATCATATACAAGTTGGATGTAATGATTTTTGAAAGTGATACTTCCTTTTAGGTTTTGTTTTTCTAAAGTTGAGGTTTGGATTATCATAACAATATTAAAGATAATATTAGTCGTTAAAAAATGAATCTCGATTCTAACTCAATTTAAAAATCATAAGATGAGAATTATCTAAAATTATATAAGATCAAAGTCAAATATTTACATCCTACCTGATATAGCAAAAATAAATTTAGAATTTGAAATTTATGAATTTTCAGTGGTTTCATTCCTTTTAAAGAAAACTTTATTATATCATGAGCCTAAGAGTAATCGATCCATCATCAAGATTCAAGAGGGACCTAGCAAAACTTAAGCAAGTTCGATTATTTCTACCATTGGACCAAGTGATTACTTAATTTATTACTGGGTTTCCATCAAATATTTTCTTTATATTTAATAGATTAATTTCTCAATATAAATACATGATCAGTGCGAAAGTTATTAATTTGCAGAAAATTCACTCCCACCACCCTTGCTAGCACATTCAAATATGACTCTAATGCTAAGTAATTACTTCATCTACGTGTGGATATCTGAATCAAATGCACAATATTTCAATTTTTTAACCCCCCCAAAAAAAAGGTTTAGACAAAATAAAGTGCTTTTTTCCTTGGACATTTATTCTACGGACTACATGCTTTTTTGGTTAAATGAAAGGGAAAATTACGGTTATATACTCGTTCGATTAACTAGTTTATCAATATGATCAAAATATTTATAAAATGGATGATCAAATTCATTATTTACTAATTTTCTTCGCCGTTATACCTAGATTATGCATTGATGATATACAATTATACATATATTATACATTCATCAACTATTTTTAGTTTAAACAATTGGATGAACGACTATTTAGGTAAATTCTTCATTTGGAATTCACATTGAATACATTCATTATGAAGTAAATTAAAGCACTCTCTATCAAGAAGTTCTCCCTTTTAAGTGGTCAAACTCGATATCTCTACTTAATCAATCATACAATACTGTTTACAAGCTTAGCAAAATCACGTAATATAGGCAATATTCTATATCTGTGTTTTAAAACCTACTTAAATTATATGTATATAACACTATGATTTTTGTTCAAAACTCAAAGATTTTTTTTTAAAATTCAAAATTTATAAACTTCTGTCAGCTTATCACACCCCTTGATATATGATAATTCTTTATTTTTTTGACATTTTTTTGTTCAAAGTTTGTTTTGCTTTGATTAAACATAGGACCATTTTACTTTGGTGGCAAATATAGACAATGACAATATAATGAAAAAGTAAAAAAAATGATGTTTATTGGTTATTTGTCGTACAAATTTGTAATTCTCCTTTATTTGGTTTAGTGCATTGTCGTCTTGCTCTTTAATTACTTTTTTTCTTTCTCCTTTTACTTTTGAATTGACTTGTATTGTCGATAGTTTTTTCTTTTAGTGATCTGGTTATTTTAGATGCTCATATTATATTATTCACGCTTTAACTGTCAGGTTTTGACGTGTAGGAAGGTGTTATGTTCCTCCTTTTGCTTCATGAATTGACATGTATATAGTCGATAGTTTCTTCCTCTTTTTGATTTAGTTATTTTAAATGCCCATATTATGTTATTAACACTTCAATTGACAGATCTAGGTGTGTAGGGAGGTGTTAAGTTACTCCTTTTACTTTTGAATTGACATGTATTGTCAATAGTTTGTTCTTCTTACTATTTTAAACACCCATATTATATTATTCATGCTTCAGTTGACAGGTCTATGCAGGTAAAAATTGAAGATATTAAGTTTCTCCTTTTGCTTTTAAACTGACATGTATTGTCGAATGCCAATAGTTTTTTCTCTTTTTCTTCTTGATTTGATTATTTTAGACCCCGTATTACATTATTCACACTTCAGTTGTCAGCGCATGAAGGTGTTAAGTTCCTACATAAGCTATTTAGAATTGTGGCATCTCTTTTATATGATTTTGACAATTATCACCTAACTTTTGAAATAGCGTTAAGAATAAGATTTATTTCTTAATTAACAACATGATTAAGTAATAAATATATATGTAAGAAAGACATATCTTGCATTAATCAGTTTGGTATAAAAAAAATTACACTATATAGTTCCACAATTTTTTTTATATAGATAAATATTTACACATACAAACATGTTCTCACTCTACCCTAAAAGATTAATGAAAACGATATTTAAAAAATAATAATACTTATTAACTTAAAATCTGTAGTTTTTTATTTTTTGTTATGACTTTGGAGTTGTGAATCCATGAAAGTGATTGGGCCCATATTGGGCTGGTGATATCTGTTTGATCCCACAATGAGGCCCAGCCCAACTAAAAACTGATTGGGCTGATAATGTCTCACTCTAGCAACAAGGAAAGAAGAGTTTGGATCCATTAGCTTTTCCAGATCTACGTACGCTCTATTTTTCCGAACTCACCCTATGGAATTGCACTGGATACGTTATTATTATTTTTATGAGCTTTATAGGTTTGTTGTGTAGTATAAAGATCTCAAAATGAAACTAGCAAGAGGCACAAGGAACAAAATAATCATAAATTGACATAGTTTGGAGCATACTTTCGAAACATAATTACAATTTGCATATTTATGAGACATAACTATAATTTTGTATCACTGTATTCAATGATGGTGCTAAAATTTTCATTGAGAGAGTTCAAAATATGAAGAAGTAAACACACAAACTGATCGACAAGGGTTTAACATCTACTACATATACATAGAAAAATAATTTTAACCATTTATAAATAACATAACTTTTTCTAAAAGGGTTCAAATGAATCCCTAACCCTAAGTTGGCTCCGCTCCTGACTGTATTAGCGAAAGAGCTTGTATCAAACGACTATCAACTTAGCTGTATAAGACATATATCAACTGTATCATCACATACTATATCAACTGAAAATAACGTGAAAAAACTGTATGAACACATATTATATTAATACTATTAGCTACGTCTCATAATCGTTTTAAAACTATATTTACATTTCGTAAATACAACGTAAACATTTGCCATGCCACGTAATTTTCCCTCTATCTAATCCAAAATTAAGGTCCAATTAACTTGGGCTCAAACGACCCATTTATTTCCCGGGTCGGGGATCCCAAATTTCTCACACGGTCCTACCTGAGTTACCATATTCGCGACAACACCGAATCAACGCTCTTTCCTTCTTCCTCTTTTGCTAACAGAGATCTCCTAACTAACGATTCCATATTGAGAGAAACAGCAAAACTATACATTTTGCGATCTGAAAAAAGCAAAAATAAATCAGAAAAAATCTCATTTGTCACTTTTTCATCATTCAATTTGGCTTCTTCGTTGTTGAATTTCTGTAGATTTTTTTGTTCTCAGAAAAAATTGAATTCTATGTATTATTGCATTTTGATGATTGATATATAGGTGAATATACACTGCTTCAGTTATTCCATCAATGGCTTCGTGGCTCAGAGCTGCTGAAGGTATGATTTTATTTTTTTTGATTTTTTTTGTTATGGAAGTGATATTGTTTAGGCGGATCCAGAATGGTGAAATCGGTGAATGCATTGTTTAATGTGTATCGGTATGTCAATTTTATTGATGAATTGTTATATATATGTGTTAGTAGCAGTATGTGCATGTGAGATCAGTGTCTATGGTGTGTGTATATATATACATTTAAGATGATTTTGTAGAAATGTGATTACCTGGCATAGACTAGTGAGTGTATTTTAATTGGAAATTTAGTTTGCGTTTTTGTGTGTAGTCTATTAGAAATAGTCTCTCTAACTTGTCCCAAGGTAGGGTGTGCACTCTATACTCACCAGACACCACTTGTAGGATTACAATGTGTATGTTGTTGTTGTTGCTTGTAGTGTTGGTTTAAGGTGTTAATTTTTATATTTGACAATAAAGTCAAAGATAATTTTTTTTGTTGGGTGTACTCATGGGATACTTACTTGCCTTGCCACTTTCCACTAGCAACATGTAGTAGGTAAGTTTGTCCATCAAGGCAAAGGCTAGGACATATGGGTAGAAATCACCTAATGTTGTCTGTGTTGGGATTTGAACCTAAGACTTACTGGTTTTCAAGTCACTTTATTGACCACTAGGGAGGCACACCTTTAGTGAATGCAATATCTACTTCAGACTCAGTAGCTGAGCTGGGATGCATGAAGTTTGAGTTTATTTAGTAGTTGGTGTTGAAATTGAATTATGAGATATGGAATAGACAGCTTTGGCTATTTTAATGTGGGAAAAGGTCTAACTTTGCCCATATACATCCGGAAGTGCTCATTTTGTTCTCCATGTCACTTTCATACCCTTGTTGTTAACCCATTGTCTCATGTTTTTCATTACCTTTAATGGAGATCAAAATGAACGCTACATGTCCAAATTATTTGAGAAAAAAGGTCTAGATTTACCCCGCAACTTTCGACTACTGTTTAATATTATCCATAGGTTAGAGCTTGCTTAGGGATTGAGGGAAAAATTGAGACCTTTTCCTGATGGCGGGGCAATGTTAAACGAAAAGTCTAACATGGGACAAAGTTGATCAGTTTCGTATAATAAAGAGGCAAAATTTGACCCTTTCCCTTCTAATGTTGATAAATTATAAGTTGCTCACAAGTTTTCTTTTTCCTTTTAGTTTGATTTTGATAGATTTTACTGCATTCCAAGTTTGTTGATGTGCATGCTACTTGTAATTGTAAATGGAACTCGATGCTGTACAAAAAGCCTGTTTCCACTCACTACCAAAGATTGTTTTAAGTACATCCTGCTTTTATGGATTCTCAAAGTATTCCTACTTCCCATTGTACCAATCTGATAAGAAAAATGAGAAATTATATATTAACAACCAGCTTCCGCTAATAGAAATGTACCCTAATCAACATGGTAGATTTTTCCAGTTCTTGTATGATTTCCTAACAAGGTGAAATGTACTTTGTTGTATCAGATTTGTTTGAAGTTGTAGATAAGAGGGCAAAGAGTGTAGTCGGCGAAAATTCTGATGAACAGCCCAATGTTCGGAGTCCAGGTATAGCTTTTATAGTGTTGCTTCCTTTATTATAAAATTTTCAACCTCAAAATGCACCTTCTGGTTTCTGCTTTTGAACTGGTTTAAAGCCAGTTTGGATTGACTTATTTTAGGTGCTTTTAAGCACTGTTCTAGTGCTTGGATAAAATAAAAAAGTTCTTTTAAGCACTTGTTTTAATGCCAAAACATAAGTTAGGATTTCTAACTTATGGCTTATAAGCTATGCTATAAGCCAATCCAAACAGTCCCTTTAGAAAATTCCTGTTTAAGAAATAAGAATTCTTGTAGTTAGCGTCAGAAACGACTCTCTTCTCATGGATCTTTAGCAACAGTCAGAGAAAGCAACAAGCTAGCCAAGGGATATCTCAATCAGATTTTGTCTTTGATAAAAATAATGCTACACTAACTGAAAACAGTAGGATACTGCAAGATGCACATTTTGGATTCTATTTGTGATCATGCTGATTGGAAAAGAAATGTGTTTATTTAAGTGTCCTCTAACTTTCCATTTTATTACATTATTATTTTTAAAGTAGCCTCTGCGGATGGTGAATATATCATCTTTTTGTTTTTTTCTTTGGCTTAGTTCCGAATGAAAAAGGATCTCAACCAAAAAGGTCAAGGAATAAAAAGAAGGTAGTGTGTTCATTCTCAGTACAATGCTATTTTATCTACTGACAATTTTCAGAATATTAACAATGAGATTCTTTGCAGCCTCAAAAACGACTCTCTTCTAGTGAACCTTCAGAGCCAGTCAATTTTGAAAGGGAACAAACTAGCCAAGGGATGCCACAGTCAGATATAGCCTCTGATAAATATAACGCGACCGTACTTACTGAAGATAGTAGGACAAATCCAGGTAGTCCTAGCAGCAAAACTAGCACCGAAGATAAGCTAAAAGTTTCTGAAGATGGTATGTCATTGGATGCTCCTATATCTGAAACAGCCTCTAACAATGAGTTAAATCATCATGCTGATCACATGGAAGCAGCAGAACCTGTTGATGTAAGAGTCGTGAGTTCAGAATCTACTGGTGAGCATACAAGTGGAAACACCCCAGATATTCCTGGAGAGACTCTTCTCTTGCCTACTGCAAAAGTGGTTGATACCGTGCAGGACAAGTCTCCCGTAGATTCCAGTCAAAACACAGTTCTTCTTGATGCAGGATCTCCTGTGAACTTTCAGCAGGAAAGATCTATATCTTTAACTGCAGATCAACCTGGTAAAATTGATAGGCAGATGACGGATGCTAAAACCAATGCTGAACCTGATTTAGACCAGAAGCAGCTTCCAGAACATAAAACTGTTAATCCAGGCGAGCAGCAGCTTCCAGAACGTAAAACTGTTAAGTCATCCATGAAAGAACAAGAGCAACTTGAAGAGGTAGAGTCTGTTTTCTAAGCTAACTTTTTGGTGTATTTCTAGGTCTTTTGATAAGTTCTTTTGACTACATTTATTTCTTCAGGCTCAGGGATTGCTTAAGAATGCAACTTCTACCGGTCAGTCAAAAGAAGCACGGTTAGCCCGTGTAAGAGTTCATTACTTCATTAGCCTCTGATTTAGAATGCTAGGGTGCTTTTGTTTGTGCATATTTTTTCGAAATGATGCAAAAAGGGAATTCAACAAACATATTCATTTAAGTTTTTAAAGAAGTTTCCCCAAAAAGTATTTCCAAAAAAAACTTTTTTCTCAAAGAAGCCGTTTCAGAGTGTTTTTCAAAGAAATAGCTGCTATTTAACTTAGATAAATAGAAATTTAATCTGGCAACTAGCTTCTGAATTTACCTTTGGTTTGGTTTTTCTCACCCACTACTTGTAAAATGGTGCTGGATGTTAGTACATGTAAATGCAGTATTGTCTTGCCCTTCAAATTTTTTAATTAAATGAACCTTTGCGAACCCTTTTTTTTTGTGAATATGATTTGTTCAAAGACTTCATTTCAGCAATATTACTTTCTCAAGTTCGACGTATGTATAATATTAATGTTGCAAAGATTAATGAGCATTAATATCATCAGTTGAAGGTCTCCTTTTCACTCAAAAGAAAAGAAAAGAGAAGGAGAGAGCAGTATTCCGTGTTAATTTGAGTTATGCTGTAAGATTGTCTTCTTAAGTGTCAATAGGTTAAATGTTACAAACATAAATAATCTCGTCGCATCCTAATTTACCTATCATGAGAGATGAAAAGTAGTTCAAATTCTTGTTATGGCTTTATAAATAAAAAAACTCCTGATATGGATAGTTGGGAGGCTACTTTGCTTGAGAAATTATGTGAACGGCGTAAATGGTTGAATAGATTCATTATCATGATCATAATATAATTAACATTTTTTCCTTTTTGATCTTTTGGTCATCTGCTGTGTAACAGGTTCTTGTTTTGCGGGAAGTTATATTCACAGATTATCGTACTTTAACTCAAATGTGCAGGTTTGTGCTGGACTTTCATCACGTCTTCAGGAGTATAAATCAGAAAATGCTCAGCTAGAGGAGCTTCTTGTAGCAGAGGTGAATATGGGCATTTGATTGGAGAGTTCCCGAGTTTCTAAAATAACCGCATTCAAGTCTTGATTATATGTCATTTATTCTGATGTGACAGAGGGAATTGAGTAAATCTTGTGAGGCTCGGATAAAGCAGCTTCAGAAAGATTTATTTGCAGCCAAAAAAGAGGTGTCGAGGGCGGAGTCCAGTATGGCTGAGGCTCTTGCTGCAAAGAATGCTGAAATTGAGGCTCTTGTTAGTTCTACGGATGCACTTAAGAAGCAAGCTGCACTCTCCGAAGGAAACCTGGCATCATTGCAGGTTCATTTCAAACTACCTATTATAGGCTTGTACTGCCGCACTTGTTAAGTGACCTCTCGTTCTATCTGTTTTTTATTTCTGGGATCATCTGCATCAGTTTGATTTATTGTTATGACTTCACTTTAAAATTCTGGTACTTGGAATTGTGTCTATTGGTGCTTTCCTTGGCCAATACAAGTGAAACTTCTGTTGTTAAAAAGGACTTCCTGTGAGGACTTGAGCTATCAGCTCTTTTACCACTGTGTACCAGGAAGTCAATTATTTTAAATGGAAAGGAAGGCTGAGTTTTGTCTGCTTTTTTTCAGGCTAATATGGAGTCTTTAATGAGAAACAGGGAACTAACAGAGACAAGGATGATGCAAGTATGTGGATCTCTATTCACAACAACTTTTGGATATTACTTACTCTGTTTTGCTGCTACTGAACACCGTTATTACTATAGTTTTTCTGACCGGTGAGAAAATTTTATGTGCTCAGGCTTTAAGGGAGGAGCTGGGTGCTGCAGAGCGAAGATCAGAAGAAGAGCGTGCTGCTCATAATGCTACCAAAAAGGTTTATAACTGAAAACTTACTTGCTGAGCATTCTAAAAACGAAGTAGCTAAATATTTGTACTCTGATTTTGAAAAATGATTTAAAGTCTTGAGCAACTACTACAAGTTTATATCCTGAAATCTGAAACAGCTTTATCACACTGTCTGTGGATCATTTTAGTCAAAATAGCAGAGAACTTCTCATTCCTCCCTAATTTAGGATTTCTGCTTTAATCTGCATAGATGTGTTTCCAATGCCCCTCCCTTGCTCCCTCTCTGATTCTAAAATTGCATCCGCAGTGCCCCCTTTCTCAGAGTATCAGTATTATTCCTTTTCCCTTATGTTTAGGTTTCCATCACTACATATGGTTTCTTTAGCCTCGGCATCTTATTACCTTGCTGTAGTTTCTACTTGTTGCTATTGCCTCTTTTCCACTGTTCGTTCAGCCGAGGGTCTATATGAAAAAACCCCTCTACCTTCTCAAAGGTAGGGGTAAGGTCAGCGTACACTTTTTTTTTTGGAACTGGTAATGTTGTATTCCTCAGCATTAACGATATGCTGGAGACCTTCAAAAGGGAAACAAAACAAACAAAAAAAAGAGAGAAAGGGAGAAACTACTTACAGAGAGCCTAACAGATCTACATGCTCTAATTCTTCTATATTTGTTTGTTTACAACAGAAGAACAAATATACAATACAGTTCCATTTAACTCTATGAATGGAATTGGACTTATCTTCAAAACGTCTGCTATTTCTCTCTCTCCACACTGTCCACCAGATGCAATGTGGAATGATTTTCCACCATCTCTTCTGGCTCTTGCTTCCACCTCTTCTAATCCAGCAGCTGAGTAGATCTGCAGTGTGCTCGGGCATGATCCATTTTGTGTCTGTGAGAGTAAGAAATAAATTCCACAACTGAGCAGTGAATTTACAGTGCAAGAAAAGATGACTATTTGTTTGATTTGTTTTCCCACAAAGTTGACATGTAGATGCTACAATTCTCCTCTTTTTCTTCAAAACCTCTTGTGTCAAGCAAGCTTTTCTGACAACCAACCATGTGAAACATTTTATTTTTGTTGGTGCGATGTTTTTCCAGACATTTCCCCATAAACCTTGTTGTTTTCTGTTTTGTTGTATTTACTGTTCATAGACCCTTTTAACAGAGAAATTCCCATCCTTTTTGTGCTTCCATCTCATAGAATCTGGGGCTGAAGTAGTTCCCGTGAAGTCCCCTATTTCATGGAGTAGGTTGGCCACTCTGTCCACTTCCCAGTCATTCAAGAATCTCCTAAAAGATAGATCCCATCACTGTTCAGTCCAACACTCTTTGACAGTTGCTTCAGGGTTGTTACTGATGGTGAACAGGTCCGGAAAAATATCTTTCAGAGGGATCTGGGTGTTCCATGCTTCTTCCCAAAACTTTGTTTTTCTCCCATCTCCCACTTTAATTACCGTGTTCTCTTTTATCATTGGCCAAAGATCTCTGATTGTTCTCCATACCCCAACCCTATAAGGTAAAGAACTTTCATTACTGCACCAAGGGTTTTTCTCACCATATTTGCACTTAATTACATCCTTCCATAAAAACCTGTTTTCCATCATTATATCTCCAGAGCCATTTCATCAGAAGGCTATCATTTTGTTTCTTTGGGTTTCTGATACCCAAACCTCCCAAGTATCTATTGTTCAGTGTAGTATCCCATTTCACCAGGTTGAATCCATTGTTCTCCTTACAACCATGCCAAAGGAGATTCCTTCTAAGTTTGTCCAGTTTCTTCAAAACCTTCTTGGGAAGGGGGAACAAGGACATTCTTTTTCTGATGAAGTAAGATGTTGTATTAGAAAGGCATCAAGGAGATGCAAACTACATACACAAAAACATGGTTAACTCCTGTGAACAAAAACACCTATTTAATCAAGGAGTTAACCACAAGCAAAAGAATGGTTGCTAAGCCATATTGAGGGAGCTAATGAAATCTAAGAGGGGTAATATATCATTAACAAGGGATAAGTTGCTCCAATGGAAGAGATTAATAAGGTAGAGAATCAAGGACTGATTTTATGAGAGTGAGCCTTCCTCCTAGTGATAAGTATTGAGTCTTCCACCGTGTCAATCTTTTTCAGCCTTCTCTATTATGCCATCCCATGTAACTATCTCTTAATGTTGGTAACCAAGAGGCATGCCCAAGTAAACTGTAGGCAGATGTTCCACTTTGCATCCTAGTATATCTGCCAAACTCTGAATGTTTAGCACCAGATCCCACACACTGGGTTTGTTGTTGTTGATGAAGGATAATGGAGATGTGCTGTTTGCAATTTAGTAATTCATTTCGTCTGTAATAATAGGCTTTTATGGAAAGGGAGGTAGAGCTGGAGCACAGAGCTTTAGAGGCATCCACAGCCTTGGCTAGGGCGCAGGTATTCTCCATTTTCAAGTATAATCTTTTATGCTGTTACATCATGAATTGTAATAAAGCACACATTTATGATCATTCGGTTTTTTCATGCTATTGCTTTTGTAACAGTGGGATTTAGCTGTTTCCTTCCACATATAATGACAAGCCAGCATGGTATTAGCCTGAATAGAATAAAGATGTGAACTTTCGCTGAAAAGTTCTAGTGTTCTTGTAATGCATTGCTTGGGTTATGATGCAGTATCCTACTCTTTGATAATTAGTTTTTTCTAGGGAGTGAATTTATGGTAGTGATAAGTTGAGGATAAGAGGTTGACTTTGACCTGACTCTAAGAGCTAAAATTGTGGCATAACATATTGTCTACATTGTAATTGATAGTAATAATTTATTGTAGCCATTTCTAAGTTACCC
This sequence comes from Solanum chiquidenum, assembly GCA_029582725.1. Lineage (NCBI taxonomy): Eukaryota > Viridiplantae > Streptophyta > Magnoliopsida > Solanales > Solanaceae > Solanum > Solanum chiquidenum. The sequence goes on along the minus strand of JAJOOS010011844.1, from coordinate 34,492 downwards.
ATCGTTAACACATTGTCATCAATTATGAAAAGAAGAGGGATTACTTTTACTTTCAATTTTTTTCCCAACAGCTTGACTTTGGTCCATACTACCACTTCAGTCATCGTGCTTAAGTGGGCTAGGTTCTAGTACTTGTCATTTGGTCTTAAGCAGGAATCTCAAAGAACTGAAACAATTAGCTTCTCTTTAATTATACCTGTGTGCCTAGCAATTGGTTTATTGTTTGTACCGACTACTTGTACATCATAAGTTCCTTTCATTTGGCAGCACATAATCTCATTACTATTGCATGCATGATTGTTATTATTCAATGAAATAAAGATGTCTTAAAATTTTTGTATGATTATTGGCACTAGAGAACAGCTGATGAAAGGACTGCCAAGGCAACAGAGTTTGAGCAGAAGGTGGCACTGCTTGAGGTAAATAATATTTTTTTGGATGTCATCCTTTAGGTGACTCTTTCCTTGTCAAAAAAAGAAAATCCTTTATGTGGCTCTTTGGCTTAATTGGAAATGATGACACCTAAAAGAATAATGAAAGGATTTCTTCAGCACTTATCAACTTATCCAAGGGTGTCTGAATCTGGCAGGTTGAATGTGCAACTCTAAATCAAGAACTGCAAGACATGGAAGCTCGTACTCGTCGTGGACAAAAGAAGTCCTCGGAAGAGGCAAATCAAGTGCTTCAGGTTCTATAATTGTCATTAACCTGAATACATTTTGAAATAACATGAGAGAACCAGGAATTTGAAGATACAAGTAAACGTAAAATTGTTGGTGGCTGCAAGACACTTGAGTTAGAAAAAAATATACAAAGAGAGAAATTCTCATCCTACTAAGTGAATTATTATACTCCGATATTGAAGTTACAACTCATGCTAAATTAGGTGTTTTCATGCCTATTTTACATATTATGCCTGGAGAACTGTCTTGGAATCTTGTGAATATGAAATTTACAATTCTTAACTTAGACAAGGGACCTTGTGTTTGACATTATCAGCCATGCTTGCTGCAGTTAAAAAGTTTACACTTGAGTTAGAAAAAATTACAAAGAGAGAAATTCTCATCTTACTAAGTAAATTGTTATGCTCTGATATTGAAGTTGTAACTCATGCAAAATTATGTGTTTTCATGCCTATTGTACATATTATGCCTGGAGAACTGTCTTGGAATCTCGTAAATATGAAACTTACAATTCTCAACTAAGACAAGGGACCTTGTGTTTGACATTATCAGTCATGTGTGCTGCAGTTAAAAAGTTTACACATGCAACTGGATCATTGATATACATAGATGTTTCCATCAATTCACATAATCCTTTGTTCAGTTGCAACCTGAGACTGTTTGAAACTGAATCATCACAGTAAGCTAGATAAAACAGACACCCTCCAGATGTCTGTTTTAACTTCATTTTCTGAACATGCAGGTGCAGGCATGGCAAGAAGAAGTGGAGCGTGCACGCCAAGGTCAGAGGGAAGCTGAAAGCAAGCTTGCTTCTTTGGAGGCAAGTTTATTGCTCTATAGTTTGGCTCAAACACTAACTAGTGTGTGCTAATATTGTACTTGTTCGTTTTTTATCGTAAATATAATGATCTTTTGCTCTAAGTATCAGCCTTAATGATGATCATTAATGGGTAATTTTTCTATTGACTGTAGGCTGAAATGCAAAAGTTAAGAGTTGAAACAGCTGCCATGAAAAGGGATGCTGAACATTACTCTCGCTCGGTAAACTCTTGCTTTTGCCCTTACCAAAAATATTTGGGACTTCCTGATCTTCCACACAGTTCATCTTCTACTTAGTTTAACCTCGGGTATTGAACTTTTAAGTGGGCATCAACTTATTCATGTAGATACAGATAGATCACCATCAGTTTTGGCTCCAATAGTACCCTTCACTTAGCTTAATTTAGTAGTCCTGATATTTATTTGTCTCAAAAGCTAGATATATAAAGTAAACTTTAATAGCGTACTTGGTTATATATTTGGATGTCCCAAAAAAAATAAAAAAATTGAGGTTCCAAACCTCAATTCAAAATTTACAAAGTGAATAGAGTTCGTATAGTTTTGTGGTGTAGTAGTAAATTAAGCCATGCCAAAGTTGGTGATGAATAGCATGATCAAAATACTCACGCATGTCGTTTGAAAGCTAGGTTGCTTGGACCTTCCGAAAATTCTGCCGCACTCTTGTCAGATCGTCCAAAAATGCATAGCTTTTGGAGGACCCGACACATCCAACAATATATTTGAAGAGTCTGAGCAACATAGCTTGAAAGATTTATGAGGGTGTTAAGGTGTTTCTTTGATAATTGGAATACCCATGCATGTTGCCTGAAAGTATTATGAGGTGTTTAGAGTGTTAGATTCCACACAAGTTAAGTGCATAGTTTCTAGTCTCATTACATAGTTTTGGAGAATTCTTGCCACTTGCGCCAACTTTAGAGTTGAGTTATGCCGTAGGTTCATTATCTTAACATGGTATCAGGGCCACAACTATCCCTAAAAATAAGTTGTGTTATGTTGGTCATCCATGTTATGTTACTCCACGCTCCAAATAACTACTTCAGGCGTGTAGCGGGTGTTATGGTCCCACATTGGCTTAGTGTATTAGTAGTGGTATTCTTGTATGGCCCTTGAAAATCTTCATAACATGAGATAAATTTTGGCATGTAGTTAGACCCAAGCCCATTTTCTTGATATTCCATGTTAAATTGTATGATTACTTTATCTGAAGTTTAAGCTGTTAAAGAGGATATGTTTGATTATGTCTTAACACTCTCCTCATTTGCTGTCATGATCCCTTTTTTTACTCTTGATTTAAGCATGTGATTTATTTTGATAATGGGTTGTAAATTGTAATGAGATTGAACGTGGGACCTCTGTCTACTCTGATATCATATGAAGAAACTAGACTTTGGGCCTAACACAATTCCAAAAGGTAGCTCATGTAACAAGGATTGACCAAGACCATATAAGTAGATAATAAACGATCTTACATACCCCTAAGGCTGGATATCTCTAAGGGAGTAAAATGTGGGTGGTCCAACATTAGTTATCCCAATATGAGAGATGGGTATGGCTTTGGTACAATGTTAAGGAAATGGACCTTCGCCCTAAACTCTTTCTCGAAAGCTGGCTCAAGTGATGAGAATTGCCCAAAGATCATATAAGGATTAAGGAGTTTACAACTCGTACAGTCAAACTAATGGTATTCTATCAGAAGATCACAGATTTTCTCAGCCATTTAAAGTGTCTATCCTAAATGAATTTCCTGTGAGCTCTTTCTTTCAAGCATGAATAGTTCTTTTTTCCCTCGACAATTTGAGCATTGTATGTTGCACAATTGTTCTTGTGCTTTGGTAGCTCAAAAGGTGCATCACAGTAGTGTATTTCAATACATGGTATTCCTTGCCTACCCAAAAGAGGGTGAGAAGCTTAGATCTGAAACTCACCTTGATCTACCGAAACAACATAGGGAAAGAGATTTGCCAAACCAATGTTGTGATAGAACTTGAATTCTTGTCAAGGGGCCTTAGTGGATACTTACTCCACTGTGATTTTGATGGACTTCTACTCCTATTCCCTCTTACTTTGATCCCAAATTGCAACAGGAATCTGCTGATGGGGGAAAACATCTTCTTGTGTTTGCAAATGTTTTTCTGCTTTAGATTAAATGAGGGATGGATCCTTTCTCGATGAATATATATGCTCTAATTTGGTTATGGGCGTAAAATTTCTACTTTTTATTGCAATTTATAGCATTTTTCAGTCTCATAGTCTACATTAACTTTTGGTGCTTGATAAATTTTGAGACTTCGTCATTTCAACTTAGTTGTAGATTGAGGTAGGTTTGGGGTAGTGTAAATATGGTACGTGAATTATACTCGGAGCCCGTTTGGATTGGCCGAAAAAAATAGCTTTTAAAAAGTAACTTTTTAAAGTCAAACTTAAATGACTTTTAACTTCAAAAATAAAAAGTAGGGAGAGTCCTACTTTTGGTTTTTAACTTTTTAAGTCATTTTAAACTTATTTTAAGTTTTTTCAACTTTGTCTAACACTCCCAAAAGCTAAAAATGACTTAAAAGTAGGTTTAACCAACTTTTAAGCCATTCCAAACAGGCTCTAGTCTTAGAACACAGAAATGTAAGAAGAGATATTGTCACAGGTGGCAAGATATTTATCACTAGGCCATTCACACAGTATCTTTTTCTATTACGAACTTTGAATTAGCAACATGATGTTACTTTAAGAGAGCGCTTTCCTTGAGAAAAGGCAGCATAGAAGCTACAAAATTTTTGGTGCCCATCCCTGCTTTTTAGTCTTATATATGTCAATGATTGAGCAATAATCTAAAAATAATTGTGTCATACCTTTTATGTTCTTTTTTCCATATATGGCAAGTCGCCAAGGCTGTGCTTTTAGGTATTAACACGTGAATGTGATGGAATTTTCGTTCTTGCTTGTTATCTCTCTTCTTTTGTGCTTTGTATGACTTTGACCCATTTGCATATCCTCATTTATCAATCTTTAAATACATATTGATATTGCAATCTGTTGCTGCTGGTAATAGGAACATGTGGAACTTGAAAAGCGGTATCGTGAATTAACTGATCTATTGGTAAGTAAGATTAAACTAATTCATGTATGCTCTATATAGTTCCCATTATTTACTGTTGGTAACTTAATAAGCTGTATTTCCTGCCTGCAAGTTCAGTATTACAAGCAAACACAGCTTGAAGCCATGGCCAGTGAAAAAGCTGCGGCTGCGTTTCAGTTGGAGAAGGAAGCACAGCGTCTTCAGGAAGTACAGGTTTGTGCTTAAGTTTATAAGTATTTTGGCATTACATTACATTCTACTTCTTGTATTTACAGTTGCAGTTTGATAAAGTGGGTTAAGTTACTTAAGAATTTCTCTTACAACAGTTAGAAGCTGAAAGAAACAGATCTTCTCGTCGAGCATCATCCTCGTGGGAGGAAGACTCTGACATCAAAGCACTTGAGTATGTTACTATTAAGAATTTACTTTATGCTTTTGGGAGACACTTTTGAATCTCTTCCTTTATTACTAGACCTTGATTCCTGTTATACTTTGGCCAGTCCTGTCCAGTCCTGTCCATTAGGAAAATGTGAAATTGGTTCATTAAAATTATTTCTTGAACTTTCTTTTCTAGCTCAGCCTTTCCTTTTTTAAAGTGCAAAGAAAGTTGAAGAAACTGGCATCTCCTGCCTGGTTAAATGAAAGAGTGAATTGAGGAACAATTTGGTTGCAAAGAATATATTAATTGTTTGGTGCGATCTTAATTTTTCAATGAATAAGAAAGAACTTGTTTTAAATAAATATGCCAAAATTGGCACTGTGGGAGGATCCCAGTATCCAGTGGAATTGTTGAGGTGGGTTAGTTGATCAGACACACTACTAAAAATAAAAAGAATTCCAAGTTTATTGCCATCATTAACTTAAAATGAAGGACAACTGATCATGTTATATATAAAAAATTATGTTACAATAATGTGAATTCATTTTCTTCAAAGTCTAATTTGATCAGTAACCAAACAAGTAAAAAGTAATTCATTTGCGTCAAAATTACTCCCTCTATCCGTATTTATGTGGCACAATTGGAATTTTGAGATTTAAACTTCTAAACTTTGACCATGAATTCAGACATAGAAGCTTTAAGTTTTTGAAATAAAGTTTATATATTTGAAAACTACATTAAAAGTACTATAAATCACAATAATTAACTTAAAATATTTGAAAGGCATATAAAGAAATTTCGATCAAAGAAAAACTTGGTTTACTCTCAAAATTCCAGTTGTGCCACACAAATTTGGGATGGAGGGAATCACTTTATAAGCCTTTTATAGTTGTAACACGTGATCAGAATTCATTAGGCTGTTCAGTGAGCCTTCAAAGTTTTATTTATCGGAAAATAAAGGAAGCCTCCCAGTTTTCAAGTTCCTCTGAGCATGATGTGCTTTTCTGAAACAATTTAACATTACAGGCCTCTCCCTTTACATCACCGACACATGACTAGGGCGACGATACAGGTAAGCTCTTTCCTATTTTCCACATCCACATCCTCACACTAGGGGGTAAAAAGAAGCATGAAAAAAAGAGTACAAGTTTTGTACTTAACTGGAAAGAGAGCCATATATTTGTACTATTTTTGTATATGACTTAAATTTTGCTGTGCAGTTACAGAAGGCCGCGAAGCTTCTGGATTCCGGGGCTGTCAGGGCAACACGATTTCTCTGGCGATATCCAACTGCTCGAGTTATCTTGCTCTTTTATCTGGTTAGAACAGATCATTTACTCTGGAAAAAATATTAGTGTCTGTTGAATGTTTGAAGTGAATGGATGTAAAATTGTACCTTCTATTTAATGAGGTATATGGTACTGTTGACAGGTGTTTGTCCATTTGTTCTTGATGTATCTCTTGCATCGCCTTCAGGTATGATTATTTGAGCTTCCGCCCAAGTTTGATAATTGAGTGTCTAGCTAATGAGGCTCCATGATGCATAATTTCTGTGGATGATATTATGTTAATTGATGAAACTTAGCTGATTGAAGGTGTTAAAAAAGAATAAGATAGGCCTTGTGATTACATGGAAGGAAGTTTTATTAAAAGATTTAGAATCTCTCAAAATCCATACAGACGTAGCAAATAATAGAACTCAATAATAGCAAAAAAGTTCATATATGTGATCCCTACTAGTTGGAATTTAGGCTTAGTTGGACTTACAATCACGTCTGGTGTTTTCTAGGAGTGTTTTGAGTTTGTCCAGAGAGTTTTTTTGTCACTAAAACGTTCAGGTTACCTCTACATGGAGCAAAATGGATATAAAGTTTTCATATTGTCAACCCCAGTGTTGCTTGGGATTGAGTTGTAGTTGTTGGTCAGGGGTGGCTCAATGCCTTTAAAAATGAGGCAACCGTCTTATGCCTCCAAATTTGAGGGGCCCCATTTTTAATAATAATAATAATAGAATTATTATAAATATTTTTTAAACAAAAAATAAATTATATTTTGTCATTCTTTTAGTTCGTTTCGAAACATTAAAGAATGTTTCTTTCTTTTTTGTCAATTTTCAATGATAGTGTATAGACATTGAGACAAATAATGATCTAATTATGTTTTATTTTATCGCTTCTGTGACATTGCAGGAACAAGCTGATACTTTTGCATCCAAAGAAGTTGCAATATCAATGGGGCTCGTCAACCAAACCTTACCATGAGCCTTCCTGCTAGAGGACCATTCAGGTTCTCTCTTATCTGCTGAGTTGTTCGATAAAGCAATCTCATTTAAGCACCCGTAGTATTGCAGAATCACAAAATGTTTGAAGAGGAATATTGCATTTCGTTTGCTTTCAGCGCAACTTGGAAGATAGCGTGATTTATACTGTAACTGCAGTCTGATGAGTCCATCAAAAAAAGAAATTGAACATCAACAAAGTATGTTACGATGAATCAGAAAATGGAAAGGAACTGTAAGTAGGAGCTGAAAACTAACGGGGAGAGCATCGAGTAAATATAAACACACTCATTCTTTTTTTTTTTGGTTTGGGGGTGGGGAGGGGGATTTTGGGAAGCAACAAACTCAACATTTCTAACAAAAATGATACTCCATTGATTGGAATTGTGTGTATATGAACACTTGGTGTAAGCTATCAAATACTTAATCCAGAGACTTTTTTTAACTTGTAAGGAAGGGAAATGATTTCAGTAATTGCAATGAATGTATATACTATATACTAAGTAATTTTGTGGAAGGGTATATCATATAATATCATATATTATTATAAGTGGGAAGCTCCAAAGTGAAAAGTTGAATTATCATTTTGCCCCTCTGCTAAATTAAAATTTGATTGAATATAAATATTTTAATTACATAATGGTAGAATTTGAAGTTCTTAAGCCCTTTAATAATTAAATTATCATTTTCTTGATGAATGAGTACATTGATATTGCTTTTAATCGTAATCATAAATCTCATAATGGAAGAATTTGAAAAGTTATGATATGAAAGGTCATTCATCACTTTAATGTATAAATCAATTTCAGAATTAAAATTTGAATTTAAAGGGTCATTTCTTAATGCTATTTAAGAATCAACTTACAAAGATGGAAGCTCACAGTAGGCAATCGAATCATGGAAATTGCCCAATTCAACATGAGAAGATAAGAGAGTTAGAAGTTGCAAGTGAGGATAACCAAAAAAATGCTGAAAATTGGTAATCAAGAAGAAAAAATAGTGGCGGAAAAAAAGAGAGTAAATTTAATACAGATGTAGTATTAAACATTGAACAATTTTATGTTGATATGTTGATATGCTGTTTCTAACAATAACAAAGTTTTCTTTTCAGAGCATGAAGACTTTCTTTGCAATATCCTCAACTTTTCGTTCTTGCTTTCTTTCTCCATTATAGAATTTTTCTTCCATGAAGCATTTAGAATTGTATGGGTGTTGGACTTGAAGTATAGATATCAATTTAAGGTATATGTAGAAATTTTCTAATTGTGCATTTAAATGAGAAACATTAATCATTTTTGTTATTCATTTTTGCACATACTAATATATCATATGTTTGGACCTAATAACTTAAAACTGTAGTTCATTATTTTAGTTACCAAACTAAATTTTGCAAGTTCATCAAATGTCTAATCATTTGACATACAATAAAGAAGTTATTTGAATACATTGATTGTTCATCTATTTTAAACTATGTAGTATTTTTTTTTGAATAGCTTGCGATACTGATTAAAATGTGATTTTGACAGTAATTCATACTTTTCACAGGACTCACGTGCAAAGCACGTGTAGTCTTACTAAAAGTGGGAAGCTCCAAAGATGAAAAGTTGGATTACCATTTTACCCCTCGACTAAATTAAACATCTAATTAATTACATAATATTATTTTAATTATTTTTTGAATTGTAAGTTATTTATTAGAAAGGGAATGTAGAAGAACAAGAGCAAGTTAGGATTTCTAGAATTTTAAATAAGTACATGGATCAAGGTTTTTCCATTTTTTTAATTAATTAAATAATATTATTTTGATTATTTTTTGACTTGTAAGTTATTTATTAAATAGAAAATGTGGAAGAACAAGAGTCAATTAAGATTTCTAGAATTTTAAATAAGTACATGAATCAAGGTTTTCCCTCTTTCAATCTTAAATTAAAGAATATGAAGAGTTGTAGCTAAATCAATATATACCACTACCAAATATAAATTTGTCATCTTTGTTGCAATTTAATTCTTTAGTTATTTCCTTCTAATTAAGTTTCCTTAGTTATACATTTGAATTACTTAATTGCATTCCACTTAATGAGAAGGAGAGTTTCATCTTCTACTAATTAATGTTAAAACATTTTATCTTCCTGAAATGTATAACTATTAATTTAATTTCAATATTTTTACTCTATTCTATAATACAAGAGAAACATTTTAAGGAAGTTAATCACAAGGTAGTGTGCCTCTATGTTTGTTTTTGCTACTTTATTTTGTCTTTTAAAACAAATATAAAATTTATAGATCAAAATTATAATAAGGGGATGACTAAATACAAAAGAGTTTCTTCTTATGAGTTAACTATACACTATAAACATTTATCATTTTACTTTTCATATTTTTGTTGCAACTCAACACAATTTTAAAAGATATTATGTGATTTTTAATAATTCATATTCATCGTTATGGAGGTTGCACGTGCCCAAAGTAGGAAGCTTTAAAATGCAAAATTAGATTTCAATTTTGCCCCTACACTAAATTATAATATTATAAATCATTTAATTAATCATTAAATAATAAAACATGTATCGTATTACAAGTGGAAAGACCTTGAATGAAAAGTTACATTATAATCAATCATAATATCATACTTGTACATTTTTTTCACCATTTTTATAAATATTTACTGCCTTAATGACTTAATGAAATGCCCACACCATAAATGTTGAAGTAAATTCACTAGCAATATCTAGGGGTGTTCACGGTTTGGTTTGGGTCGGTTATTGGTCAAAAATCAAAACCAAACCAACTTAATCGGTTTTAAAATTATCAAAACCAAACCAAACCAAATATAATATACATTTATCGGTTTGGTTGTTTTCAGTTTTGGTTTGGTTCGGTTATTCGGTTATTAACCATACATAAAAATAAAAGAAACAATTCATTCAAAACGTGAAAAAAGTGACGACAATTCATTCAAACAAAAAAATAGTTAGAATGACTGGCATTACAAAACTTTCGATCATTGAATTTACTGAATAAAACTTCAAAATTCACTATTTTGGCATAGAAGGAAGAGACAATGACATTTTCAGTCCCACAAAGAATTTCCATAGACACTCATATACATGAAACCAATAAGAAAAATGTTCTCACCTTGGACATTTTTTCTTTCATAAGTAAATTATAAATAATTTTTGATGAAACATATATAAAATCTTTAAAATTGTTTATGAATATAATATATTGTGTATGTATAATAATAAAATTTAAGTATATAACTTGTTGGTTCGGTTCGATTATTTCTTTGATTTTTTTCGAACAAAACCATAACCAAACCAAATACTATCGGTTCTTAACAATCTAAAACCAAACCAAATCAAAACCCAAATTAAATTGGTTCATTTAATCAGTTTGGTTTGGTTTTTTGGTTTGGATCGGTTTTTATCCAAACCATGAACACCCCTAGCAATATCTCTAAGAGAAAAGACCAAATAACCACTTAATACCACATATAATACTAATTCAATTGGTTTGCATTTAAACACAATTAGGAGTTTATTTTTTCTTTTGCATTATCTTTTTCAGGTAGACAAACGTGTAAATTATTATAGGTAGATAAATATATCTCAAATCTAATATAAAATTGTGTGGAATGTTCTATAAAAAAATATTGTATTCTTTTACATCATAAAGAAACATGTATGCATGTTTAATATAAAGTAACTATTCTATAAATAGTATTAAAACTACCTTAATTTATATTTTAACTTTACAAATATTAAATCCATTTTGAATGTAAGTGTAAGGAGATTAAAATATAAGATTAATATACATTATGCTTAGAAACTTGTATTTTTCGATATACTTTAATATCTATTTTTATCATCTAACATACCAATTGAAATTGTATATAAGATTTTGACACCAACTAATAGAAATATACCAAAACTAGTATATTTATAAGAGTTGAGAAGCAAATTCTAAACCGATTCGACTTGGGAACTTCGAATTTAATTAGGAAAGGTTTAGTTAATTCTGTTTCAATAAAGACCCAAAATAAGTTACTAAAATAAAATAAAAAGTAAAACAAATACCTTTTCCCTTTGGGAGATGGATTATATTTTTCTTTTCAATATTTCTCTATATTATTTAAATGTGAACGATAATCCTCTTGAGCAATATTTTTTTTATTAAAGTTAGAATTTTAGTACAAAGAAAATGGGTATTCCTTAACTAATCAAAAACGTTGTTCAAATAATTATGAAAAGAAAAAGCATAATGTAAGTGAGCTTGGAATTCTTAATTTGTTCAAAGTGTTATATTCAATTCAACTATTGAACATATCCTATCAACTATTTGTATCTAGCAAGTAGCAAACATAGAATTGGGGTGGGAAAAAGAGAAAACGGGAAGGAGATTACAAAATGAGAAATCGAAAGTTCAGATAATCAATCAATCGAGCAACTAAAATAGTTAGATATCTGGGAGATCATGACGACAAATAGGACAAGAATTGCCATTCTCTAACCATTTTGCAATACAATCCTCATGAAACACATGTGAACAAGGTGTGCACATCACCTTTCCCTCCTTCCCAAGCTCTTCAAAACAAATCACACAATCATCGCTCAAATTATTTTTATCAACAAAACGTTTGACGAAGAACATTATACCAACGAACACCTCCACTTTTTCACGTCCATGGTTAGACTCATCAACAATAATGCCACATATTTTGTCTATCACAGTACGGATGATATCACTACGATAATTATCTTCGAACTCCTCTCCCAAATCCTCCATATTTTTTTGCAAAGCATGGTAGAACAAGTCATATGACATGTATATATAATGATAATATTCAAGATGAAGTGAATCAGCACGAGTATGTCGATAATATTGGTACTGTTTAGGTTCATTGGGAGGTTTATACCAATATAGTTCATGTGTATCAAGGTGAAATCGAATAGATAAAAGTGGTAAAGAAGAAGAAATATTGCTATCGTTATTAATGTTTAATTCTTCTTGTGGTGTTTCTATTTGACTAAATACTACACAAACGTCTGAGGAGGAACGACTGTTATTCAAAATAGTCTCCATATATCACTCGATATGAGAGCAGATGGTTGTAGTTGTAGGTAGTAACTTGTGGTAATAGTGCGGGGTTGATGATATATGAAAATAGATTTTGTGATTCGAAACCTCTGATTAAAAATAAAAAAAATAGTTGAAAGTTGGAAGTGGTCTCAAACAATCTTACGTGTTTATAAGAGTTGAGAAGCAAAAATCCTAAGCTAATTCGACTTAGGAACTTGATTTAAATAAGGAAAGAGTTAGTTAATTATGTTCTAAGAAAGATCCAAAAATAAAATTATTATAATGACATAAAATAAAAAGTAAAGTAAATATATACCTTTTCCCTTTGGGAGATGGATCATATCCTAAAAAATAGTTACAATAACGATTTTTTGGATTATATAGATGGATCGTGAAATTTTTATTTTTAGAAATTAGTAATATTTTGGATTTCTAATATAAAAATAAATAAAGTTTTTGTCTAATATTCAACCCTAACCATATGGTATGTATATTAGTCAAAATTTTAAAGATCTAATCCTATGATTTATCTTATTCGTTATATAAGTCAAACACATAATTACACGACATAAGCAACAGAATGACCTCAATCCTTGTTAACAACAAAAAAATATATATTTTAAAGAGAAAACTACTAGGTGAATTTTGGTTATTAATTATTATGGCGTGCCTTAAAGACTCAAAAATTAAAACTGAAATAAAAAATATCCAAACCGATTAATCAATAATTGATCTTAAAGAATTCATCCAATCAATTCCAATCCAATCCGAGCTTCTTTAAACTAAAATTTGAATTGTAATTCTCATATCCAATCTGAACGACCCAAACCCCAATCCTTGAGGGTAAATATAAAAAATTGACAATATCCCAAATCTACCTTGGTGTTGCATCGTATTATAACTTCAAGAAATATGTTTAAATGGATTTGGAATTAGAAGTAGAACTACAAGATTTTTGTTGAACATAGTTTTTTTTTTGCAAACTTCATTCATATGAAATTTCTAAAGTGAGTTGCGTATACATTTTAAAAAAAAATTAAATACAAATATAAATAGTGTCGTTATAATAAAATACTCGTAATTTTTTAAATTATTTTGGTGCAGTAAAAATATAAATAAAAAATTGAGGTTTGGGAAGAGAAAATGGGGAGAATAACAAAATGAGAAATCGAATTTTTACTAACAAAATAAAAATTCAGATAATCAATCAATCAATCGAACTACTAAAATCAAATATTGTATCAACGAACACCTCCACTTTTTCGCGTCCCTTGTTAGACTCATCATCAAAAACATCACGTACTTCACTTATGATATAACGGACGATAATTATCCTCCAACTCCTTTCCTAAATTCTCCATATTTTCTTGCAAGGCATTGTAGAACAAGTCGTATGACGCATATATAGAAGGGTAATATTCAAGATGAAGTGATTTGACAAAAACAGGACGATAATATTGGTATTGTTTAGGTTCATTGGGTGGTTTATACCAATATAGTTCTTGTGTATCAATGTGAAGCCGAACAGATAAAAGTGGTAAAGAAGAAGAAATATTGCTACTATCTTTATTATTAATGTTTAATTCTTCTTGCGGTGTTTCTATTTGACTAAGTACTACACAAGCATCTGAGGAGGAACCACGGTAATTCAAAGTAGTCTCCATATTTTTTTTATTTTTTTTTCCACTCGATATGAGAACAAATGGTTATAGTTGTAGGTAGTAATGGTGCGTGGGTTGATGATATATGAAAATGAATGTTGTGATTCGAAACCTTTGATTAAGAATAAAAAAATAGTTGAAAGTAAGAAGTGGTCTCAAACAATCTCATGTGTTTAAATAAGGAAATAGTTAGTTAATTCTGTTCTAAGAAAGACCCAAAAATAAAATTATTAAAAATGGCATAAAATAAAAAGTAAAGAGAATACCTTTTCCTTTTGGAGGATGGATTATATCATAAATAATTTGAAATAACAAGTGATGCTTTATTATGAGGTACGCAAGCTCCTCGAATTTTTACATCACATGAACAATTCATTACTATTCAATCGATGGAAGTAATCATTTATATTTCTAGATCTCCGATGCAGAAGTCATCAATCATCTCAAATACTCGCGTAGCATGTTGCGGCCTGCAACAAGAATGTGACCGCGATTTGAATGGTTAATACAATAGCAAACAATGAAACATCGATGAAATAAGGCAATGAAGGAAATGCAGAACCACAAATGGAATAGGGATCAAGTATGATCAGTGATTACACAGTTAAGAGGCTACTTTAAGTCTCTTACCTCTGGGAAAAGAAAAAAAAAATCCCGAAGATTGTAAGGATATGGACTTGTTGGAAAATCACCTAGTGTCAAGCCATAAGGGATTATCGGAGGGAAACTAGAGCAAAGAGACAAATGTGGATATGATTTTTTTCTTAGTGTTACTGAATTAGTGGAAGATTGAGCCGAGGTCTATTGGAAACAACCTCTCTACCCACAAAGGTAGGGGTAACGTCTACGTACATCTTAGCCTCATCAGACCCCACTTCTAGGATTACACTGTTATTGTTAACTGAATTAGTGGAAGAAGGATATATTTGACAAAGGCTTACCCATAGAAACCTTCAGTTGAATCATCACCAGCATGATCTAGGATGGCATCACCCCCTGGGTGTTCTTCGACATACGAGGTAACATCAAATACCTAAAGACAGAAAAAAGCGGAGAAGAGAGTATATATTACGAAAAGAATGTGACCAGGAAAGGTTAATATTCCACAAGTGTAAGTAATGGTTTATGTGGTCAAGTAGAGAATCAAAAAGACCTTATCTTTGATAATAATCCAGCAATCAGTTCTCTTGTTATGCCGTGCAACTTCAGCTTTGCTATATGATTTGACTGCCTTTAGTTCAAAAAGAATATATCGCAAAAGAAAGAAAGAAAAACAATCAGCATAATCACAGAACACAGGGAAAAATTTAAAGGCAAGAAAGATTGTACAACTGCGGATTCACAAGCAATATGCACAAGAAAATAAAACTATTAAATCGGTCAGTTATGAAGCTTTGTGCAGTTATCTAGCAAAATAATTCACTCGCAAGGAATAACTACGGTAGATGCAAGACTTGTCAATTGCTTTAAACACCAACACACAATTTATTGTTCTCGAAGGACTTCCCTTCCTTTAAGGTTTATCCTTCTTTCATAGACACATTCCACCGTCCCCTCACCCCACCCGGCCACCACCATACCCAGTGTAGTATCACAAAGTGGAGCTTGGGGAGGGGACAGAGTGCACACAAACCTTACCCCTACCTCAGAAATAGAGGCTTGTTTTGGATAGACCTACAAAACAAGGTTTAAGAATAAGAATAGTTCAAGCAGGCATTACCTATCATCTATAAAGAGATAAATCTAATACACGAGGAGTAATCAACAGTAAGTTTCTGCTTCTTTGTCTTCTCCAAATGCTCATATCAGTTAATTAATTGTGTGGGTTGTAGTCTCCTTATATGATCTTGAGTAATCCTTATAACTTGAGCTAACTTCAAGTTAGGGCAAGGTCAATTTTCTTAACATGGTATTAGAGGTAGAAGTATCCCTATTCCCTAGTGTTCGGCTACCCAGTTGGGCCATCCATGTCATCATACTCTATGCTCTAGCCTCTAGATGTCCAACCCTCAGCGTACCGGCAGTATTAAAATCCCACGGAGAATATGAGTTGTAGTTTCCTTATATGGTTTTGGGAAATCTTGACAACTTGAGTAGGCTTTGTGGAGTTGAGTTGGAACCAAGATGGAATTTGTTTTACCCACAGTAAGAATGACTAAAACTATTATCTTGACAAGCATAGTTAATAAGTGAACAACTGAAATGAAAGGTCTAGAATTTAACAACAAAAGTAACTTATCAAGGACCTATTCAAACAACCAAAAAGATTATATGTGATACGACTGTAAGTTAAAGTACCTTGTTCTGAGCATTTGAGGCAACCTTTCTTTTCGGCTGAACTGTGGTAGAACACAAACGAAAATAATCAAACATCAAATTCTTTCTGAGCATAAGAACATTACAAACTTGAAACCTATAAAGATATGACACTTAAACCTGACTCAACCCCAAAAGCTAACTCGTGAAAGGACGATTGCCTAAGTCACATATAAGTAAACCACCCGTCCATTTCCCTACCAAATGGGGAATCTAATCCACTCTAACATCCCATTTACACCTAGACCCAACTAGAGCGTGAACCTAGATCCCAATCGGGGATAGACTTGACCCTAACACTATATAAAGATATAACATTTAGGCCTAACTCAACTTCAAAAGTTGAAGATGATTGCCCAAATCCACATAAACAAATCACATCCATTCCCAACTAATGTGCCCAAATCCACATAAACAAATCACATCCATTCCCAACTAATGTAGGACTCTAACCCACTCTAACATCCCTTTACCCTCACAAGAAGCGCCCAAACAGGATGAACATGAACCTGACTCTGATACTATATAAAGATATGACATTTAAGTCTAACTCAACTCCAAAAACCAGCTCACGACAAAAATGCAAATCTATATTAGCAAACCACCAGTCTATTCCCCGCTCTAACAAAACCTATACAGAATCAGCTAAAAAGCTTACCAGATTTACTCCGCAGTCGAGGTATCACAATGAACACAGCTAGCAAGATACCCAACAATACTGTCGCCAAAATAGCCTCCATATCTCAAATTTTAGCTCTGTAGTTGAACAAATGAGCAAAACAACTAGAAATTAGAGCACATATATAGTTATAGTTGAACAAATGAGTAAAACAATTAGAAATTACAACACATATATAGTTACAAAATATCATCAATGGCGGCTTAACCCTAAAACCCCAAATTGAGTTAGCTCAAATACGAAAACATACCGAAGATGCCAAAAAAAACAAAAAACAAATTCGAGCAAGAGACAAGATTAAGCGATGTAAAATATATTAATAATGAAAAGCACCATATTAACAAAAAATTCCCTTCACCTTGTTTGGATGTTGCCACTCATTCTATTGTATTATATTGTTAGAGTCAGTTTCAAATGTAAAAAAATAATTTTTGGTTTTCAAAAAAAGAGAAATAGAAATAGAAAATTATTTATTTCAAGATCAAAATATCTCTGTCATATATATAGTAATTTATCTATATATTTCTTATATTTATTTATTATTGTAATGAGTTTTTTTTGTATGTATTGATTTAATTTTGTTAAATTGTTTTTAAGTTTATTTTCCTTGATATTTTTGATTATATAATCGTTATGTTAATGTTTTATCAATATTTAATTTTTTTTTATTCATCTATGTATAATATTGATCGAAAAATTGAATATGTATATTTTAATTTAATAAAATATAAATTTAATTATAAATTTTATAATAAGTATTTTAAATAATCTTTAATATTAGAAGTGCATTGATATTTATCTTTTTTTCTGTAATTTGACTCTTAAAAGTACTTTCCCTCCTAAAAACTAGTCAAACATTTTGCTTAAGCAATATTTAATTTTGGTTGTAATAGACCATTACTTAATGTTTTATCAATATTTAATTTTGGTCGCAAGAGAAATAAAATAAAGGTAACGCGAGCAAATTGATGAGTTTTAAGTATTAGATTATGTAGTTAGATTTCATAAGAAAATGTCTAAAGCTTGAGATTGTCAAATCAAACTCCATATAAAAATGTCTGAAATTTGCTTAAGCAAATAATATGCCAAATATCGACTCTCATATGCCTGAAAGTTGAATTTTCAGACGTAAAATTTTCAACTCCAATCTCATAATCCTAATGTTGATTCTCAATCGTTTTTTTTCAACAAGAATATTAAGATTATGTTATTTCACTCCGGACAAAGAAATGTAATGGAATAAATTAAAGCTTAATAAGCTTTATCTAACGCGAATTTAAATTAGTTGAATCAGTAGATATCAAACACGAAATAATTAAAAATAATAAATAAATGTGATTGTTACATAATTCTTAGTCCTCCTGTTTATTAAGATTTGAATTTTTAGCCACCATAGGTAATGATACCTAAATAACAACTTCTCTTTGAAGAATAGAATAAGTACCAATAAAAACAATATATAGAATCAATTAAAGTACTAAACTTTCTCCATTAGCCATCTCCTTTGCATCTTTATATTCCCTTTAAATCCATCATCCTTCTTTTCGAAAGAAAAAAAAAAGTCTTCCCATATTTATTCTCGACTTTAATAAAATTTTGAAATAAACCAGATAAATTTCACGTGTCAAAATACTTTTAAAATTATTTTAAATTTATTAGTTTACTTTTGATTATGCCTTAAAACTATCATATATTATACTTCATTGAAACTCCATAAGGGTCAAGGATATAAGTACTTGACGATTTGCTAACGATAAGAACACCTAAAGTATAACTTAAGTTAAATTTCATATGAGGTTAAGTTAGGTACATCATTGATATAAATATTTTTTCATACGATTTAAATTGATACTTATAGGTATACTGTAAATCAACTTAAAATATGACATTTGTAATCTTGAAAATAAGACAGGTTACCTGCTATGATAATTGATATGATAATATTATAAATATTGTCAACAATGACGGTGCATATTACTTGAACTCAATTAAAATATTTAGAAGAATATTTTCCCCCCTTTTCCATTCCTTTTTATATCTCAAAGTTCTTCCAAGCTACAAAACATCAAAGAAAGAAAATGAGTTTCTTTAAGACAAAGAAATCCAAAAGTTTCCCTATAGCCAAAACACCATCACAAATACAAACACAAGAAAACAAGAACATCAAACATGAAGTTCTTTTAAACATTCCATCATGCAAAGTTCATCTAATGGATGAAGGAGAAACTCTAGAACTTTCCAATGGATTTTTCACAATTTTTTCGATATTTGAAGAAGATGTTTGTGTAGCTACAATCATAAAAGTTGGTGATGAACTTCAATGGCCACTTACAAAAGATGAACCAATAGTAAAGCTTGATTCTTTACATTATTTGTTCACTTTGCCTATTAAAAATGGACATCCTTTGAGTTATGGTGTGACATTTTTAGAAAAGGGTAGTGGAAATCTTGGTGTTTTAGATGAATTTCTTAAAAAAAATGCTATGTTCACTTGTTCATCAAAATCTTTAATTAGGAAAAGTGATATTGATTGGAAAGAATTTGCTCCAAGAATTGAAGATTATAATCATGTTTTGGCTAAAGCAATTGCTGAAGGAACAGGTCAAATTGTTAAAGGGATTTTCAAATGTAGCAATGCTTATACTAATCAGGTTTGTATTTTTATTTACCTTATTAGTTTTGTTATTGTTTCTTTTGTATTTTTAGATTTTTATTACAACTTGTTGTTTCTTTAGCCTCGATTGTTATACTATCTTCTTGTTGTTGTTGTTGTTGTTGTTTCTGCTTTCTTTTACATTTTCCTTTGAACTGAGAATTTATCGAAAACAATTCTTCTACCTTTTTAAAGTAAAGTAAGGATAAGGTCTGAGTACACTCTATCAGCCTCTCAGACCCCACTTGTGGGGTTATAGTGGATCTGTTGTTGTTGCATCGTCTTTTATTAGTTTGGTCGAGGGAATTCATTGTTGTCTCTTTATATGGTCTTTGAAGAATTGTTTGTTAGACATTCTCATATAGACATACTTGCCTTCCTACCATCGTTTTTGGTGTGATGTTTTTATACTCCAAGGATCTTTTAAGTACTCAAACCGAAGAATTATGCTTAGGGAACTTTTGGATCAAATATGCCAATTTATAATTACAAAGACGGATCCCGAATGTAAAGTTTATGAGTTCTTATAGCGACTTCAAATTAATAATATAATAGTAACTGAGTTTACCGTCTATAGATGTTTGATGAATTTCTTAATATATATCTCGTGAATCCATTGCCTACAAGCTAGGTCCACCTTTGTATAGTTTATTCTCCATCGATCAAGAATGATTTTGGAAGTTGATTCTTAATATGAGAGTGGAAAAGGGTAGTCACTATTTATTAAAAATACATAACTTTACTAAGTGGTAACACAATGTATAAAGTCTGATATCTGCCCTATGTTGGAAGGTCAGAACGAAAAGTGTTAGTATAAGCTTTGAATGGAACCTCTAGTAAACATCAATAGTAACTCTATTTCAAGTTAAGTTTGCCCTAAACTCTGTTTCTTGTTAGAATTCGGCTTTAATACATGTGTTATATTAATGTCACTCTCGCTTTATACTTATAATTTTTGAGATTGAGTTAGATTTAAAATTCATTTTTTCTCGTTACGATATTAAATGCAGGTGCAAAAGGGAGGAGAAAACATTTTAATTCCAGCTATAGAGAATTCTAGTTCTACTATTACCAAAAGGAAAGGCAATAATACAACAAATAAGAGTGCACTCAATGAAAGCCTAAAACGGTAAGAAAATTCCTTTCTCATAATCTTTCATCATTTAAGTCAAAAAGCTAAAGAAAAAGAAGAAAGTTTTGTCTACCAATAATGATGCTTTTATCTCATTTTGTCAAAAAGGTTAAAGGGTAGAGGTTAAAAAGGTTTATATATTATACGAAATATTTTAATTTTATTATATGTTAAGAATTTTTGTTCTTTTTGGCATATGTTATTTTGATATAAATCTTTTTTATTCTTGCAAATAAACTGTTTGAGAGGGTTCATATATTATACGAAATATCTTAATTTTACTATATGTTAAGGACTTTTGTTCTTCTTGACATCTGTTGTTTTGACACAATTTTTTTATTATTCTTAAAAGGAAACCGTTCAAAAATATTTCAAATCGGCCAAAATAAATTTCTAAATTCACATATTTATATCTTAGTATCTTCACATCATTTATATTCTTGATATTTATCCTTGTGGAGCTCCAACGTGTATAATAGAGAACATTTCTAAATAATTGTTAAAAAAAAACGAGGTGGGGGGCTGGTAAAAAAATTTAGACATTTCTCCAAAAAAGTATTTTGACATGTGGAATCCATAGGCGTGTTTGGTATAGAGAAAAATATTTTTTATTTTTTTAAAATATATTTTATTGGTCAAAACACTTTGAAAAATATTTTCTTTAGTAAAATAAGTTCCTAAAAATTCAGGAAGCGGAGGTAAAGAAAATAAATTTTGTAAGTGATAATTCAGGTTCATTGTCTTCTTCTCAAGGTTCAATGCCCCAATCCGCTCCTGCGCTCCACTCCCATTCCATAGTATTTTTCTAGATTACATATAAATACTCTTATAGAAAAAACTACTTATTTTTCAAAAAAAATAATATTCTAACTTGATTTTCCTTTTCACTTGTTATTTTGACAAATCAAGAAAAAATAATATTTTTCTTCTTATTATACCCTTAATTTATTAACATTGAGTTAATGTCTTTGAAAAATGTAGTCAGTAAATACATTTAAAACTCTATCAATTAAATAAGATAAAATAGTAAACTCACTATATACCAATTATTATTTTCTTAATAGGTGTGTCAAGTCAAAATTTGACAAATAAAAAGAAATAAGCGAGTACAAATAATCACGAAACATAACGGATGATAAAATTAGGGATAAGATACAAGTATCCCTAGATTATGACCGAAATCCCAGAGACACCTTAACTAAACTAAGGTCCTATTACCTCTAAACTTATTTTTTTGTAATTTTATACACCTTTTTAGCTTACGTGACATTCAAATACCTCCGACGCGCCTTAACTGCATGGAGTCACGGAGCATGCCACGTAAGCCAAAAGGTGTACCAAAATACAAAAAATGAAGAGTAATAAGATTTTAATTTAGTTAAAATGTGTCTCTGAAATTTCGATAATAGCTTAAGGACACTTATGCCTTATCCCATCAAATTAAGATATTCAATACAATAAAAGAATAATTACGACCATTCTCCAAAAAAAGTTAAAAATAAAAAAGTATTTTTATCTAGTGTCAACATAAAAACTTGAACTTACAAAAAAGGTGTCATTGAATTTGTTTGTAGTGTGAGGAAGTTGTCAAAAATGACAGAAAAAATGAGCAAATCTATGCTTAATGGAGTTGGAATTGCAAGTGGATCAGTTATGGGGCCTATGGTTAGGTCCCAAGCTGGCAAACAATTCTTGACCATGGTCCCTGGAGAAGTTCTATTGGCTTCACTTGATGCTCTCAGTAAGTATCCCGCCACGTTGTTCGGACTCTTCAAAAATATTTTTATAGTTGTGTTGAATTTTTTATAAAAATTTTCCCTCCGTTTCAATTAAAACTACTCATTTTAGATTTTGAGATTCAAACAAGTTTATATTTGACAGTAAATTTTTCATACATCTTTCAATTATTTTGAATTGTAAAATTATTGTGACTTGTAATACTTTTTATGTAGTTTACAAATATATAAATTTCATTTCAAAGAATTAGAAGATTTCACACGCAAATTTCCGATCAAACTTAAACTATTTGACTCTAGAAAAACGAAAAGTGTCACCTAAATTGGAACAGAGGGAGTACTGTTTTTGGTGGATTCGACATGTACTCGACAATATTTTTGAAGAGTTCGAATAGTATAGGCAGCCAACAATTCAGTCTCTCTGTTTTTCCATTTCAAAAATATTATGATTGATTTCTTCTTGAAACTGTAGACAAGATTTTAGATGCTGCTGAAGCTGCTGAAAAACAAACATTGTCTGCAACTTCTGGTGCTGTTACTAGGATGGTCACTCAAAGGTAAATACACTTAGTATGGTGGAAGAAAATGCTTCGATTTTCTCATGTTTTGTTGGTCAAATTTCTTGAAAAACACTTTCTTGAGGATTAAAAATGAGAAAATTGACTTATCCAATAGAAATAGAAAAAAGGGAAAAAGGACAAATATACCCCGAACTATCGTAAATGGTGTGTAGATACCTCCGTCATATTTTTGGGACATTGGTGCCTCTGCCGTCCAAAAACTAAAGCGTATATACCCTTTATACTAATGGACATACATGTATCATAATCTTATCCACCGATCCAACATTTATTAAATATCCACGTGTCCCTATTTAGTCTTCCGTTAGAGTGAATGACATATATGCTCTAGTTTTAGATGACAGAGGCATCAATGTCCCAAAAGTATGATGGAAGGTATCCGCATACCATTTACGATAGTTTGAGGGTATATTTGTCCCTTTTCCCTAGAAAAAATAAGTACCGCATGGGACATCTCACATTGATTTTCTCCTCACTCCACCATTTCTAGTCTGAATCTGAATCTGAATATTAAGATGTGCATTAAGATCTAGATGTTTAAATCTGAATAGACATTTGAATATTAAAATGTTGTCTATGAATCTAAACATTGAATAATTAAGATTGTTTGTTTTATATATCTGTATGTTTCTCCATAAGATCATAAATGAAAGATATTTGATTTTGTTCTTGCATGAATTGACATTATATTAAAAAAAAATTTGGAATGAGAAATATTAGGTATGGAGAGAATGCAGGGGAGGCAACAGGAGATGCATTAGCAACAGTAGGGCATTGTGCAGGAACTGCTTGGAATGTATTCAAAATTAGGAAGGCACTTAATCCTGCTTCTTCTGTCTCCTCTGGTGCACTCAAAGCTGCAAAAAATATAAAATAGATTAAAACTTATGGAGAAAAGTGGGGGTCGATCGGAAACAACCTCTATGCCCTACAAAAATAGACATAAAGTCTACATACATTTTACTTTCCCAGATCCTGCTTGTTGTGTGACACATGGTATGTTATTGTTGTTTGTTGTATGGAGAAAAACAAGGCAAGTTTTTTTTTTTTCCGAGTTGCTTGAAAAATATATTAACACATTTTGACACATTATAACGGAGTCGGTCAACTAATTTTTAGAAAATATGTGGACTAACGCACATGATAAGCGCATAAAATTTTGAAATCTTATTATGTGACATTGAAACATTGAAAAAAATGCCATTAGTGAAAATATAATGAGTGTACCAGGCTTGTGAGGAACGACCTTGTCAAGTTTGGGGGCCAATGAAGTCAGTCGACTAATTTCTAGAAAATCATTAACACACACAAAAAACCATTTAAAATCTTGAATTTTTATTTTATGACATCGAAACGCTGAAAAGACATCATAAATGAAAATGCAACGAATATTGGTCACCAGGCCGGACCTGGCCTAGTTTGGAGGCCAACAGAGTCAGTCGACTAATTTTTGAAAATTCAGTGAACTAACGCACATGAAAAATTCATAGAAATTAGAATTCCTATTACGTGACACTGACATGCTGAAAAAATAGGAAAATTACGCGGTTAGGCAAACATATACTAGTTAATTAGTTAACGTAGCTATAGTTTGCATTAATTACAATTTGGAACATACTTCTAGCTATACTTACATTCTTTCTCTCGCCTCTCTCCCCTCTCTCTGGAATCTCGCTCGCCACTCTTCTCTTTTTCAATCATCTTTCCCTCGCCTCTCTCCCTGCCCAATCTCTCTCTCGCTTCTCTTATGTCAATCTCTCTCTCACTTTATACAAACACAAATGTATAATTTGTCTTTGTTTTTGTATAAAGCGAGAAAGACGGGATATACAAATACAAATACAAATACATATCTCTCCGTCCTATACCCTTATAATTATACAAATACAAATCTTCCCCCGCCCAGTTCTCTTTTGCCTTTCGCTCTCTCTCGCTTTATACAAACACAAATTATACAAATACAATGTATAATTTGTGATTGTATAAAACGAGAGAGAGATTGGATACACAAATACAAATGTTTTAACTCGATTCAATTGTATACGAATTCAAATTGTATGCAAATATACAAATACAATAATTGATACATATATACAATTATCTAATCGATATACATATACAGTTCGCCTCTCTCCACTCTCTGCCCTCTCTCGCTTGCCTCTCTCCTCCCTTTCCCAATCTTGCTCGCCATATATACAAATATATATGTATACCAATTACACATATATAATTATTTTGACATATATACATATACAATTCGCCTCTCTCCACTCTCTGCCCTCTCTCGCTTGCCTCTCTCCTCCCTCTCCCAATCTCGCTCGCCACTCTCCTCCGTATAATATGTAGCTACAAATCGTAATTAACAAACTATATCTATGTATCATAAGTAAGCTATTTTGGGTGGCTATATGTGAAAATTCCCCCCAAAAAATGTCATTGGTGAAAATATAATGAGTGATGGTCACTATGCCCGTGAAGCCCATCCTGGCGGGCCCCACGGAGTCGATCGACTAATTTCTAAAAATTAACTGACACATATGAAAAATATTTAAAATCTTAAATTCCTATTATGTGACACAAAAACACTAAAAAAATGTCATTAGTGAAATTGTGAAAATATAACGAGTGCTGATTACTTCTCACGATTAGTCACGAAAGATCTTTAGTCATACTCGTATGAAGTATGCATTGCCACAAAGGAATTTCAGTCACAACATTATTTAAAGTTAGGACTTCCTCAATCGAACTTTCGATACAATTGTCTTAGGTTTGATAAATTTGCAAAAAATTGTGGGCAACGAATATGAATATAACTTAAATGATGATCTCAAAATCGAATATATATGTGTACTTCCTCCTTTGGATACCCCTAAGTGGCCCAAACCTATAATAAGAAGCCCAACTTGTACTTCCTATTATAAAAAGGTGAAAACGAAGCTAACACCACAAAAGCCATTATAGCAAATTTTCCGATCTGCAAACTGTGTTTTTTTCTTTCAATGGAGAATCCAGAAAACTTGAACATATACAAAGCTTCGAGAACCATAAAACGAAGTGAAAATACTTTGTACAACGCTCTACGATCCATTTATGAGGATTCTATATTCGTCGGCGAGATTGCTCAGTTATGGCCGGAGCTTCCGCTGTTAGCAAATCTCCGTTGTGGACTTTGGTACTCTCTCAAATTTCACTCTACCTGCTATTTCAAATCAACTGATGGACACACCAATAATTGGTCTTTCAATACATCTCGACTTAACCTCCATGTTGCCCTTCTTGCTGGTAACTTTCCGCGTATATATTTAAAGGCCTCTTGTTAATTGTGAGGAATTTGTCGATACAAAATTAACTCATATTATATATGGATTTTCACTGAATTACAGACTCATTCAATTGCATATTGGATTTTTTCCCCACTGAATTACAGACTCATTCAAGGATAGATATGGATTTTCACTGAATTACAGACTCATTCAATTGCGGATAGATTCAGTTGAAAGTTTAGAATTTATAGTCTAAATAACGTCGCATTGTTCCATATGACTAGGTTATATATTTGTATTTAACAGCATTATAAATTATATGTAATATCTTTGTTTACTTTGATGGTTGGAGGTGGACTGTCTTGTTTATATACATGATATAGTTGGAAGCTAATTGCTAATTGATGGTTAGGACAGAAGGGAGGGTGTATGATTGTTGATTCAACAAGGAAAGGGAAGCGGTTTCCAGATAGTATGTCAAAGACGATACCGATTTGGACGTGTGTATTGAATCGTGCCATCAGGAATTACAGAACGAGATTTGGTTTGAATGGTAGTGCAGAAAAGAATGTAAGTAACAATTTATTCTTTTTGGTGTATGATTTAGGAATGTAGAACGTTTAATATCTTATTCTGTATCAAAAGAAAGATTTTAGTTGTCTGTCGTGAAAATCATGCATTTTTGTGTATCATGTGTATTTATATTCTGGATAGATGTGTCTATTGCCTAGTCAAACAACTTCACGGTAGAATGGGATGGAGGGATTATTAGTTACTATTCACTATAACAAAAACAACTTTTAGCGGCAAGAAATATGTACATTAACAAAGAGTGCTAAAGCTTTTACCGGCATTAGTTAATTTCCATTGTAACCAATGTCGCTATAGGCTTTAGGGACGTTTACAAATAGTGCTAATTGCCTCCAAAAAAACATATTAGCGGCAATTAAGCAATTGTCGTTCATTAATTGCCGCTAGAGATCATTTTCGGTGTAGTGGTTAATGTAATTTTGACAGGTGTAAAGGTGAGCTAACATTACTTTATGTACTGAAATGATTATTGAACTTAGGCATCTACTTGATTATTTGACACAACGGATATACAGAGACATGTATAATTTATTCAGTGAGGCAGATGAAGAATTTAGTTTGAACAAGAAGAAATAAATAGTTATTACTTGTAAATGTTAACTGTAAATTGGAGGAAGAGGAGCACAAAAATATCTGTTAGCATCTTACGTCAACATTAATGTTGCTGGTCTCTGAAAGATTAGAGGCCATGTACTTACGGAAAGGGGAAAAAGATACAATGAAAGTAAAACATCGGGATGTTTATGTAAAGAAATTCAAGGCTTGTGATCTGTTGGGCTTTTTGCTTGTCTATCTTGTCAAAGACTGCATCAGGCCTGAAACTTTATACATAATGTGCAACGTAGATTTGTTATTTATGATAAGTTGTAATTATGCCCCTGCAAATGCACATCCTTGTACACACACAAATGCCTTACGTATTCATATGCTTACTGATATCTTCTGTGAATTCGTTCGGACAGGAGTCAAATGATTCTACAGAGTGTCATAATACTATTAATGAGGACTCATATAGCTGGGATTGTTCCTTGCATCTCCCTTTGTGGGTCTCAAATACTGAAAGAGCGCTTATTGAGGAGCGTTTAGACGGATGGACCAAGGATCTGGAGGTCAGTGGAGCTGATATTGCCTCCATTGCTTTATCCCTAAAAAAACCGTTACGCCCATTATGGATTTCACAAAAAACTGTGATCTGGTTAAATGAAGTACCTGATTGTGATTCTTGGGATTTCACTCCAATAATACTTGTTTCAACGTCCTCCCCAAGTAGCAATTTACAGCAAAGAACAACCTCCGAATTTAGTTGGAGGTACATAGCTGGAGCTGGAGACGATGAGGAAAGCTGGGCAAGGGGCCTGTCACCATCTCTTTTCTGGAAACATGCTTATGATCTCATAAACTCTGGTCCCGATACATGTAATAAGACGGTAGCTGATATTGTTGAAAAAGATAGGGTATACCGTGCACAAAGGGGAGAAAATGCTCCTCAAATATCTATTAAGCCTTCAAAATCTTCTGCAAACAGTAGCCATCTTCCTGCTCAAGAACAACTAGGTCTGGAGCCTCTATGTTTGAACATAGACGAGAAGATTTATGATAAAAATTCCATATCATGGCTGGGGGAAACAAATCTAGCAGTTGGCACTACTCAACTTGGTACGCTTCATCTGTTCTGTTATTGAATTAATATTACTTCTGAATCTAGCAATATGCGTTGTGAATTGGAAGTGTAGGTTGGGTTAACCACTTGGTAGTCCGAAGAATGGGCTATGCTTTTAGATCTAATGCTTTACGAATTCTATACTTCTTACGTGGGATGTGATTAACCATTTCCTTGTAGAATGCTACCTTATTTGAAATTTGAGCATATCATGTAGTAATTCTTTTCTCGTTTCTTTTATTTATTTGGTGCCATTAGTGGTTTATTTTTCTTATGAACTTCTTGCAATGGTCACTCTGATTGAAGATTTATCATGCAGCTAAGGACGCATCTGGTGTCGATTGTGTATTGAGTTGTGATCTGGAGACTAATTCTTTTTGTTTCAAGGAATCTGGAGCCAATTTAAACCTATCTATTGTGGTGTGTATGACTTCCTTAAACATATATTGTCCCTTTACATAATTGTTTGCTAATAATTATTCTCTTTTATCCTTTTCTTTTTGGTGGTTGGGGTTATGAACAATACAGAGCTCGAAGTTTGACAGGTCTTCTTTGTTAAGAAATCTTCCTTCAGCGGTGAATTTTGCCACGAACAACTTGAGAAAAGGGAAGAAACTCCTAGTTTGCTGCAATAGTGGTAAGTATGGCTTTACTATGTTATGAGTTTGTTTTCCACGTGCGATTTGACTTGTGCTATCTGAACGTGGAAACTGAATATATTTGGTCCTACATCAAATTTCTTTATGTGAGGTTAGTTTGAGGTGGGGGTTTTGAAAACGATACGATATATCAAGCCTAGCATGAGCTGCCTTTCAAGATGATAAGACATGAATACGTTACAATAATAAAGTTAGTTGGTTATGCTTTTACTGGGAGACGTGTTTTTGTTTTGCATGTTATCTGGCAACTTGTCTGATTTCTTCTCAATACGCCAACTGATTGTGTTGTTGCTGTAATTGTTTTCGACTGTAGTTGTAAAAGACAAAATTATCGCTCACAAAGTTATTTGTTTGTGTTTTCAGGGGAAGATATTAGCATCTGTGTATGCTTAGCAATCTTGACGTCATTATTCGATGACAAAGGTACGCATGGATATCTTATTTCAATTTGCAATTGTTATCTTGACCGTTGTAACTGAAACAAAATTTAGCTCTCGTACATAATCCATTAACGATCCCTATTCTCTGTGTTTGTTTCAATAATCGGGAAAATGTAGCTCTTCTTGAGCTTTCAGACAAATATTCTAATTTTCGTGTACTTTCTTTAGGCCACTTTGATGAAGGGAGATTTTTTAACGAGACACGAATCAATAAATTGGAGTTAAGACGACGATTGGTGTTTATCTGCCAATTTGCTGTGAATGCTCGTCCGTCAAGAGGGAATGTTAAACAAGTCTTTAGTTATCTTTGCGGAGGAAATATTGGGATAACTTCTTGAGCCAAGATGAAAGTTTAAGGTTCTATAAATTCAATGAATGTTAGCCTTCTTGTATTTTGCTATATAGTATGATGTAGAAATTCTGTTTTCTACTTCATTTGTTGTTTCATAACTCCAAAATAATGTTTTCACAATGTGTATGAGCTCGTCGAATTACTACTTACAATCCATAAAGGGAATATGACAATCCATAGATGTAGATAGATTGTTTCTGAAAGTTCCTCGGCTCAAGTGCAGCAAATTAAAATAATACATAAATACGACAATGAAACATGTCCATCAATAAGGAAGCTTGCGCGCACCTCTAGCTAAGTCAAGAATTAATATATTGAGTTATCAAATTTGTGAGCTTAGACAACTTGGTCAATTTGTATCGTCACTTGCCAAATTGTACTTAAATATGTTCACCTAATTTCAGATCATTCATAGACTTATTATAAAAAATAAATATATTGTCCCAATAATCTAATTAAATATGTATGCAATATCTTCTTAAATTAGCTCTCATATATGAAATTTCACTGAATATAATATTATTATTGTTGCAATATCGTCTTAAAAACTGAAAAGCATGATCAAGTGGCCGTGCAACAAGAAAATAAAAATGTTACCTCTTATATATATATATATATATATAACTTAAACTCAAAATTTATTTATTTACACTATGAATATATAATTATATATAACTCGAACCTTTAGATATAAACACAATGACTTTTTCTTTCCTTACGTAGATTAATTAATTCACCCCAATTTTTTTTTTCATACGACGTTTTCTTTGTCAACAGACTATACGATGATTATTTCTAAGTAATTATATTGTAATTCACATATTTAATTTCTACTTATATTATAAAAACTAGAAAACCAAAGTCATGGTATTAAAGTTGTTGTCCAACCCACCACCCAATGGTGAAGCATGTGGTATGAGGTGTTTTTATTTATTTATTAAATCGTCTATATATAGTACATGTTCAAATATCTAGTAGAATCAATTGATCATAAGTTACATATTTTCATTTTATATGGATAAAGTTTTCGATCTTGATTTGGCGTTAACGGTGGTCGGAATTTCAGGTGGTGACACGGCTGAGCCACCAGCACCACGGTGTTTCACGCCTTCCGATGATCACGACGTGAGTATTCAACTTCAATTGCCTAGTGTAAATTGTGAAATTGGCCTTTGTATAGTATGCATGGAAGGTTTTCAAACAAGTGTTGATGATCATGGCAAAAAAATGCCTTGTGGTCATGTTTTTCATGCAAATTGTCTCACCAAATGGCTCTCCATTCGTAATTCTTGCCCTCTTTGCCGTTATAAAGTCTCCACCACTTGACGTATTGCGGATTCAAAAGTTAAATTTGATCGGCTCGACTTTTGAGGTTCTTAATATTAAATTATTTTTGGAAGAATGAGTTCATATATATTTATGTGGATCTCAATTTTTGTGAACCTATAATTCCTTGTTACTTGTTAGTTCGATTAGAAAGAATGACCCTTTTCTAAATTTAGAACAATTTAATTTCATTTCCACGGTTTACCCTTGATGTGATGTTTTTATAGCCACATAAATGTAATTAGGACACATTTGAATTCATAAATTTAGAAAGTTTTTTTTTTCCATACACCTTGTGCCCAATCAAATGGATTCACGTGAACTGAGACGGAGGAAGTAAAATTTAAAGATCGTAAATGGGATCGATAAATCCATTCTCGAAGACGAAGAACTATGTCCGCCACACCTCTCTGCAACAAATTGACTCAAGGATCGTTGAGCTAACTCATATGATATGACGATTAATTAAAAGTAGAAGATTGTTGGCATGAGAGAAGATGGGTGAAGAAGATGGCCCAACTAGATTAGGACATAATTTAATTTAATTTGGATCTTCCTCATTGGTTCACCTAGGATGAATCGAACCAGTCATAATTTTTTTTTCAATCGTATTAGTTTTATTCTCTTTTACAAATTCTTATGTTTGATGTGTATTAGTCAATGGAAGTTCCCTTCATTACAAAGAGTTAAACTTTTTTTTTTTTAAATATTTTTTTACCCTCCCTAGAAGCTCCCATCCCTTTTGCTCCCTTGGTGACTCAAATTCGTAACCTTTGGGTTGGAAGTGAGGAGTGCTTTACCATCCAAGCAACTCTCTCTCGTCGAGTTAAACTAATTTTGTCATTATAAAATATTATAATAATTTTACAATAAAATTAAATCCGAGTGACTATATTTTTAACTGATAATCTAAAAAATATTATGAAAAAACATATAGCCTACATCTGAAAATTCTTCAATTATTCAAAACGTTAGACAATAATTTAATATTTATTCATAAAGTTAAACAATATACAAGTAAATTTCCATAAATCTGTCAAAATACAACATGTGAATTGGAACTACTAAGAACCGTAAAGACATTACTTTTTTATTTATTTAATTTATACGATGATGTTTGACTAATGTTTAATTAAACAAACAACTTAAGAAAACAAATAATTATATTTTAATATATTTTTGAAATTTTATAATCATAAAATGTACTATTAAAAATGAAATAAAAAGACTTTAAGTTAAAGTAAATTTAAATCTAAAAAGGTGACCTATCCTTTGAGAATAATTAAGAAAAAGTGTCATGGAAAATGTAATAAATAAAATAGTTTAAAAAAAAATCAATTTTGAATACGCACCAAAATACCAGGATGCTAAATCTTTATTTAGTCTTTTTCTTTTGTTGATAAATTACATTTAGAAATAATTTTAGTATAATTAAAAAAGAAAAAATACACAATAATCATAAACATGTATAACACTAAAAATACAAAATGGTTGTGTACACTTAGTAATTGTAAATAGACAACTTAGGTTGAATTCAACAAGATTAATAAAAACGAGTTAAATTCCAATTCATTCTTTTTTTATATGGATAAAAATAAATTGAATATAAATGGAGTCCTAGTATATTTTAAAAGTTTACATTAAATTAATCAAACATTTATGAATATCAAAAGCATTTTAACAATAAGAATTAAAGTATAGTATTGGAACACATGTCAACATATTTTCAAGGTACTCATACATATAAATGTAATTAGATAATTTGTGTATAAATAAATATAAATGACAATAATTGAAGAATTGTGTATCAAAATATGAAGATTTGAATATAATTGAAATAATATTTCAGCACAAATATAACATCAAATATTAAAACAGAGTAATAATATGAATTGAAACGTTATTTTGCTAATTCTAATATTTATTTTCATTTGGATTATATATTAATCATCCTGTTTAATTCTTTCACGTCACACACACATATGTATATATATATATAAGAATTTATATTAAAAATTATAAATATACTCTTTAATAATTACAAATGTAAAAGAAATTAAAAAAATTACATCACTACTGGCAGAGCCGCGAGACTTGTTTGATGAGCTTAGCATCTTTGTTTCCACTAATTGTGAAACGAACATAGTCAAGCAGATGATACCTATTGTCACAAGTGATTTATTTAACGGAGTTGACATGTTAGAAAAGGCTGATAAGTTAAGGCCTTGGTGGGATAAATCGTGACTTTACCGACTGACAACCCTATCTTGTTTGGAACGCTTACATTTGTTTGGGTGGCCAAGTCTAGATATCAAATTTCATCTTTAGTTGGCATATAAATATACTTAGATAAGCATTTGAAATGAAGTTTTATCTTGATTTATGTATTGATTCTTAAATTGAATATAAAAAATAGAGCATTAAGTACCGTAATCTTGAATGTGCAATGACATTTAATTAAATTTTTGCAGACAATACTATTTTGGTGTAGTGCTATCCGTGTGTAGAATGATATGCTTTTAGTTTGTAAGTATTTGAATTACAATCTTAATCTTAATCATAAGAGGTGGTAAACGTATTATATTTGTTTAGGTGGATCATTCTGCTAATTACTCAAGTATCACTTGGAAATAAACTGAAACAGGGAAAAAACATTAATGCTACATACAATTGTATTGCTCAGTTCGGAGCCTAAAGGGCAAAAAAAATTATCAAAAATTCCAAAAGGGTACATCACTTTTTTTTTAACCAAAAAGGCAAAATCGCTGCTGATGCAGCGATTTTCCTCTGACAAAATGACAAAATTGCTGCCCAAGCAGCGATTTCGTCTAAAAATTTTTTAATTAAAAATCGCTGCCACAACAGCGATTTTGTTAAAAAAATAAATTTTAATTAGTAAAAATTGCTGCCATTGTAAAAAAAAATTTCTTTTTTGCTGTGGCAGCGATTTTAAGTCAGATTTTTTTTTCCTTACATATCGCTGCAGGGGTAGCGTTTTTCATGCCGAGTACTATTATTTTCATGCCTATTATTAATTATTAATAATATAAAAATGATAAACAAGACGACAATATACTCAATAAAATTGTTGAAGCATGAGAAAAATTGAATTAT
>JAJOOS010011843.1:0-44069 GCA_029582725.1 Solanum chiquidenum | reverse complement strand
TTCGTTAGTGTAACACACATCATATATTTTTGTTGATATTAAAAAAGGTATCAAAATGACATAGAGAAACCCTACATGAGGTGTCTAAAATGAATATCGTCCAGTTGAGGTGTCTAAGTAAAACATCGTGCCAACTTTAGGAGGCCACCGATGAGTTAGGTTGGATTTAAATATATCATGTGAAAAATTGGAATTAAAGAGTTTTAAAAAAAAGACATTCTTTTTAAACTAAATTTTGCATAAAGATGAGAGGAATTTTTTATTTTTGTAAGGAGAAAGAAATCAAAAAGGAAAATTGTCGAAAAAAGATTGTACCCTTATGAGATGATTTATAGTCACACAAATATATATGCCTTTTCTTTAACCACAAGTTTTAATATATTTTTCTTAAAGAACTCTTTGTCAAGTTAAACAACATAATCTAAATTGAAACGGGAGGAGAATTTATTATACCTCATGTGATGAACGATCATTGAGTAATCTTGTAATGCTACAAGAAGCAACAAGTATTAGAGGTTCAGTTGCTATCTAATCAAATACATCTTTAGTTGTTATATTTCCCATGGCTAGCCAAGAAGTAGTTGCTAGCAATAGGTAACCACTTGATGGAATTCCATTCTTCATATATTGCTCCATTCTTGGTAATTCCTTCTTATTATAGTACCATTTTGCCTCTTGAAAGTAAGCCCTCAAAATACCTTTTTCATCTAAAAAACAATAGTGAAAAATTAAAAATCAATGGATAGAGTGTTTTTCAGAAATATTAAAAAATGTATAATAATTACTTAGAATTGAAGCCAAGTAATATATTTTTTTAACTTGGGACAATTTTATCGCTCGACCACTCGTGCTTTTTAATTAAACAGTTCTATTTTTTTATGCTCTTCAAAGAGTTGTTAATCAATTTAAGCATATGTTTCCTATCTTCTTTATTTATTTATATTTATATAAGTACCTCTATTATTGAATAGTCTACTAGAAATGACTGGTTTTCATTTGCCAACTCTTTCTCAATTTCTATGTAAACATCTAGAAGATAACAGTAAAGAATCTTCATATATGATGGTAATTGTTCTGAAGCATCAATATTCCACCTACATATATATAAAATTAAGAGCAATTATAATTCAAAATATTGTAAGCTATCAATATATACATGATATATAACATAACAAGAATAATTATTACCTTTCAATTACCCTTGTAAATTGAGTAAGTTCATCTAGTGTGCCATAGATATCATATGTGTCATCAATAATACAAGTGATATATGAAATTTTTGCTAATATTTTCCTTGCAACGCTATACTGAGGCTCAAAATTAACGCCTAAACTCCAGAAGTATGCCTCTACCAATCTGTCTCTTATATAAGGTAATGCATTCACCATTTCCAATTCTTTCCACCACCTACAAAAACAATAACATATACGTGTAATCCTACATAATGGGGTATGAGGAGAGTAGAGTGTATGCATGTAGACTTGACCTCTGTTCTAGAGATAAGGTAGAAATATTATTTCTGATATATAGACCTCCGGTTCAATAAAAAATAGTCTAGAAAAATAATAATGAATAAGTACAAGAGACAATAGATAGTAAAAAAGACAACATATAGCTAGTAACAGAACTCTACTACAACAAAATAATTCAACAAATTAAATGAAGTACACAAAAAAATAGATAGTAACATAAATTGAAGAACAAGAAACTACCAGAGTAATCTTACAATTACTAGCTATAGTAAGGGCAACAAGACAAAATACTCCTAACAACTAGTATATGAATGCACTCCTACCGACTAACCTTCTATCCTAATTCTTATACTCCATATTTTCCTATCTAAAGTCATGTTCTCGTGTAAGTTACAATTATATGTCATGTCCTATCTAATCATCTCTCTCCGATTATACTTAAAATTTGAAGTTGGATCATAATCTTTGCAAATAATGTGTTTGATCAAAATAAATTTTACTTGAAGATAATTGCGCGTGGCGAGTTATGTACCTTGTGATATCAGATAGCTCATTTTTATGCAACCTTTGTAAGATGTTGAAGTCTAATTTGGCAAAGTTTAGTAGGACTTGATTGTGATTTTGATTTTGTTGGTAAAATGATATGTATTTCCTTGTTTCTACCCTTACTATGCCATCTTAATTGTAAATTTGAGTGCGTTAGCGACTTGTTGTGCAAGATGGGAGTTGCTCAATTTAGGCAAAATTAGTTTCAATTGAGTGGTGGTGAAATTTAGTGCTTCATCAAGAATTTCTTCACCATGTACTCTGAATTGTGCTTCCTCATATAAGCTCAACATTCCATGCACGTTGTTAATCAATTCTTTCTTGAAATTTCCTTGGTCGTTGGTGAACTTTCTAAAAGCATATGCTTCCAATTATATGTATTATATTATGAGAAAGTAAAAGAGGACATGACATTCTTGAACTATCAATGAACATTCAATAAGTTTCGATGATTGAATCAGGTCGGGTCTTGGGTCATGGTCGGGGTTAGGAGAGTCGGGAGTCGGTTCATGGGTTGGGGTTAGAAATTGGAGTCACGACTCAAAGGTTGTGGTCAAGAGTCATGTCCTAGGTCGAGAGTCAGGTCCTAGATCGAGGTTGAGAGTTTAAGTCCCAGTATCTGACTCTCGACCTCATCCCCAGGACCCGTCTCTCGAACCCAACACATGATCTGACTCATGATCTTGACCTGAGACCCTAGATCGACCTCAACACGGAACTTAACTCTCAATCCCGACCCAAATCTGGGACCCGACATGAAACCAGACTCTCGATCTTAAACCCAACTTGGGATCCAACTCTTAACCCTGACCCGAGACCCAACTCTTGACCTCAACTCGAGAATCGAGTCCCAAGTCAAGATCTAATATCGAGTCGAGATTGGAAGGCATATGTGAATCGCGGTCAGATCATAGGTCTCAGGTCGGGGTCAGGTGGTAAGGTTCAACTAAAATCTTGAATTTTTATTTTTATTTTAAATTTTATATAGGAAAGTTATTTTCCTTAAGTTTGAGAAATATAATATTTCATTTGATTTTTTTCCCCCAAAATGATATATACTATATAATATCGCTACTCATATATGCTTAACTTAAACTATATAGTTTATCGATACACATACATACATGCATAATATAGTAGATATATAGAATATTATGTCCAATTCCTATTTTTTATGTGTGAATGATACTTACCACATGAGACATAATAACCTTGTTGCCTAAGTAATCGAAAGCATAGAGCAATATCATGAAGATCACCAATCCATTCTTCATAATGAGTGTACATGTAACTCAATGATTCCTCAATCTCATGTTCAAATTGATAAGCTACACCAAGAAGTTGGATTGTGTTGATGAGATCAAGTTTGTGCAAAGATTTTGAAGGAGCCATCACTAACATCTTTCTCACTTCTTCTTTTAGGTCTTCATGTTGCTTCTCTTCCCCTTCGTTGGCTCTCTATTAATTTGAGAATATATGTGTTATCATCATATGAATTTATTTCGTATATTGATGGTATAAAAAATATTTATTTACCGGAAGATCAACGTAGGTAAGAAAATGGTCTCCCCAAACAGTAGAATGATGATTGCCATAACGACGTGTAATTATAACCTCATAATCTGCTGCAACGATTTGTGTGCACAACAACATTATTCAAAATCTTGAACACTCTTGATGAATTTTCCGATTTTGCCACTGGATCAACATGAATGCAATACTCAAAAGTTCCATTAACTCTTTTAAGATGGTCTAGAAATTAATCACTTAGTCCATATTAAGTGAATTATTGGAGTAGGATATGCTCCTTAAGAAATTATTTAAAGACTACTTTCTACTATTATCTTTTTGATTATTATCAAACTATTCTCCTAGAAAATATAAAGTAATTAAGAACCTCATTCAATGAAAGTTAAATATGGAAAAAAAGTCTCAACAATTCTCTTGAATTTTGAATAGTTCACTTATTTTAAATTGTATAAAAAATAATCCAAAAATTCACTTAATATAAACTCGAGAGAGTATTTGGTACGAGTAGTTTAGGATTATCTACACTACTACTAATTAATTAGGATTATTATTCCCTAAATATTTTTCTGTATACATGGAATTTTGAACATATCGAGTCTTGACCTCTCTTCTCATTTTTTATTATCAACTTGATTTCTCCTTCACCGGAATGGTCCATTTTATCCCATTTCGGAAGGGAAAAAAATATCAAAAGTGAATATAAAGATCAATGATTATGCTTGTATCACCTTTTTACCTAATATAATTGAATTCATATCTGAATACATAATATATAAGAATCTGGGCAATATTTTATCATCGAGAGAATCATATTTATAAACACAAAATAGATTAAACAAAATTTAAAACACAAAGAAAATTAAGAAGTGTTACTTACAAAAATGATGTAGAAGAGAGTATTGATAGAATTTTCTCGTTCAACTTTCAGAAAAGAAGTTGTTGATTTTTTAAACCAAGCGGTAGAAAATAAGAAAGAAAAGGTAGAAGTTGTAACTGTCTTTTTTCTTTAAAAAAAATTATTTTAAATGAAAAATATAATTAATATTTATTTATAATTTAACAATTAATATTTTATTTATAAGTTTAAAAAGTTAATATAAGAATATATGTACTATTGGCAAAATATTCATTGTCTAGTTCTTTTTTAGGGGTGTTTGGTAGAGTGTATTAGGAAAAATAATGCATACATTAAGTGTGTGTATTAGTAATACCTTGTTTGGTACACTTTTTTATGTCATGTATAAAAAGTTAATATATGTACTATTGGAAAAATATTCATTGTCTAGTTCTTTTTTAGGGGTCGTTTGGTAGAGTGTATTAGGAAAAATAATGCATGCATTAGGTGTGTGTATTAGTAATACCTTGTTTGGTACACTTTTTTATGTCATGTATAACTAATGCTTTGTGTATTAAGTTGTGTATTACTAATACCAAGAAATTCTAGGTATTAGTAATACATAACATTTTAACACTTGCATTAGAATATATAATTACAAAACTACCCTCAAAGTCTTTTAAAAAAACATTTTTGTCACGACCCAGACCGTTGTGAGTGGCACCCACACTAACCCTCCGGTGGGAGAACCAAAACTATAGATCAACTAAGAACCAAAACTATAGATCAACTAAGAAATTTTATGAACACTAAGGCATTTAAAGATACGGAAGCAGGTTTAAATGTCAATAAAAATGGAGTCCCCATAAACTCCAAGGTTTAAACAAACAACTAACCAAACTAATGCGGAAGAACAACCCCTAGAACCTGAAAGTCATTGCACCGAAACTCTACTAACGATAAGCCTAAGAACAAGGGGTACAACCCCGAAACTAAACAACACCTTAAACAAAAGTCTCAGTCCGAAAAGAATGGACTTAAACAAGAGAGATTCATGGCAGCCTGAAAGAACTGGTTCACCCTTGAATGCGGTCACGCTCAATAGTCATTTAGCTGAGGTCTATCAATAGCCGCCTGAAGATGCCCTATACTCAACAAAGAACAAGCAAGTGCAGTATCAGTACACAACCACAGTGTACTCGTAGGATCACACGGGTATCCCAATAAGTGAAACACATGCAAGTAACCACAACATTATAAAACAGACATATACCGAACATATACAATATTAGTCATCATTAGATATGAACGTAATCATCACAAGTAGATACACAACACAATTCAATGGTCCTCTCACGGAACTCAATTCAATGGTCCTTTCATGGAGCCCACACCCAAACGGTTAGCATATCAGAACGTGGTACCCGATCCAATATTTATGTCGGAACGTGGCAACCGATCACATATTTATGCCAAAACGTGGCAACCGATCCCATGTTTACGTTTCAATGTGGTAATCAATTCATTTAACAAACCACAATCACAATCACAATGTATATTCTCACAATCATACAACAAGAGGTGATTCATGGCATACAATTATTCAATTATCCTCAATTACGATTAGGGTGATCAATAATGCAACATTCGCATACATACATGTATCATAATGAATCAAGAACAAACATACATCACACAATCATAGAATCACAACCATCACCTACCTCTAATCCAAGCTTAAATCTCCTAAGGCACTTGAATCTTCCCTTTCCGGATTCTTTCCGCTTGTTCTAGGTCTACAAATAATTAATATACTCAAGGATCAACAATCAAAGGTCTAATTACCCTGATTATAACAAACCCAATAACCCTAGACCAAACCCAAGATCCTAATACCCAGATTATGCCTTTTTCCACCATAATTCCCATATCAAAACCCTCCCCCATGTACACCCCTTCCCACTCTAATATTTCCCTATTGGGGATCTCTAGAGTTACCGACTTAGTATTACAATTAAGTCTGGTATAATAGGGGGACAACCAAGTCATGCATAAGATTATATCAAGTCAGTCATATCCAGCATAACCAAATCAACCCAAATCTTAAAATCCATAACCACAATAGGACAACACGGTACACATGGGTAACTATGACTGACTCTTCAACTGGGGCAGAAACATGGATGGGGGCATCAGGTATATCACAAATCATATCAAATCTCGAGGCAATTGAACTGACACATACGAATAAGTAGAACCTAAATCAAATAAAACAGTAGTCACCCAGGCACATACAAGAGTAGCACTTGTGTCCACTGCATCACACCCTCAAACTCGGTCTTACCCGGAAAAACATAAAATTGAGCCCTGTCATCTTGACGGACAACCTCTTTGCCTGGCTGCACTACTCCTCTACCAGCATTACCATTTCCCCAGCCACCACGGCCTCGCTAATTTTCTCCTCATATGCCCAGGTTCTCCATAATTTTAACACACATTTAAATTATATTCGATTGCTGATCACTAAATTAGATTGCGGGGTTAGTTTAGGTACGATTTGGGGTCCATAATTATGACTAGGGAAAAATAGGGGAGACAGGGTTGAGATTTTGTCTAGCCCTGTCCAGCTATGGCGGGAGAAATCCCGCACTGCGGTCTCGAGCTGACGAGATTATCCCGCCCCAGTGGCTCCGACGGAAACAGAACCCCTGCCAATAATTTCTGGGGTTCCTCTCTTTTCTACATTTCCCCTAGATTTCTCAGCTATATCTAGGCATTTAAGAAAATCCCTTTAGCTAGGAAAATCATTGTCTACCTCCCGGTCAACCCAACGAAATACGCACTTTAGAATCCTTTTATATCGTTTCAACACTACCACACACATATCCCCAGGATATACCCAGACTCTCACACGATTATCAGTTGGCCGCAACGCACGTCCAGAATTCTCGCTTACGAACCACATTGCAACTTATCTAGACCCTTGCACCTAATATCATGATGATTTTCTTTTCACAATAAGTTTCACGACACTCAAACAGTTACAACTTGCAGATCAGTCCAAATTCTTTAATTAGTTCGTTCCATAGACGACCATTACTGATCATCTATGCCTTAACGACCCCTAAGTCTAGATACCAATTGGAACCTTCTCAGTTCCAATTAACTTGTTTGTGTCCCTTCATCCGGGACTACGGCGTCTAGTTCACTTCGTTGAGATACCAATTGGAATCGTGAGATACCAATTGGAATCGGGAGATACTAATTGGAATCGGGAGATACCAATTGGACTCAACTTATACCACAAGCGATAATAGTAGCTAGCGAGTCCCACAAAACTGCTAATTTCAATCATAGAACTTGGTCGAACCCAATTCTTAACCCCCTTAATCTTTAACCGATGGTAACCAGACCTTAAATCAATCTTAGAGAAATCTGATGCATCTTGCAATTGGTAAAAAGGTCATTTATCCGAGGTAATAGATACTTGTTCTGAATGGTGACCCTATTCAACTGTCTGTAGTCTATACACATCCTATCTTGCTAGTGGTTGTGTTACCATTTTTTTTGCTCTAGTTCAGACCATAGAGTGAAGGAGGAAAGACACCAATTTGTATCACCCAAATACCAATTGGATTCAACTCATAGCACGAAGGAGTAGAAAGAAGTGAGTTTTTCCTAAAGTCCTAAAGCCTCTCGAAGAAAAGTACAGACGTCATTGTACCGTTCCGCAAGACTCTACTAGACTCGTTTTGGTACAATGAAATCAATGAACCTAGGGTTCTGATACCAACTTTTTCACGACCCAGACCGTCGTGAGTGGCACCCACACTAACCCTCCAGTAGGAGAACCAAAACTATAGCCCAACTAACAAATTTTATGAACACTAAAGCATTTAAAGATACAGAAGCAGGTTTACATGTCAATAAAAATGGAGTCCCCATAAACTCCAAGGTTTAAACAAACAACTAACCAAACTAATGCGGAAGAACAACCCCTAGAACCTGAAAGTCATTGCACCAAAACTCTACTAACGACAAGCCTAAGAACAAGGGGTACAACCCCGAAACTAAACAACACCTTAAACAAAAGTCTCAGTCCGAAAAGAATGGACTTAAACAAGAGAGATCCATGGCAGCCTGAAAGAACTGGCTCACCCTTGAATCCAGTCACGCTCAATAGTCACTTAGTTGAGGTCTATCAATAGCCGCTTGAGGATGCCCTGTATTCAATAAAGAACAAGCAAGTGCAGTATCAGTACACAACCATAGTGTACTGGTAGGATCACGCGGGTATCCCAATAAATGAAACACATGCAATTAACCACAATATTATAAAACACACATATACCGAACATATACAATATTAGTCATATTTAGATATGAACGTAATCATCACAAGTAAATACATAACACAATTCAATGGTCCTCTCACTGAACCCAATTCAATGGTCCTCTCATGGAACCACACCCAAACGATTAGCATACCAGAATGTGGTACCCGATCCAATATTTATGTCGTAACGTGGCAACCGATCCCATATTTATGCCGGAATGTGGCAACCTATCCCATGTTTATGCCGGAACGTGGCAACCGATCCATTCAACAAACCACAATCACAATAACAATGTATATTCTCACAATCATACAACAAGAGGTGATTCATGGCATACA
Organism: Solanum chiquidenum; assembly: GCA_029582725.1. Lineage (NCBI taxonomy): Eukaryota > Viridiplantae > Streptophyta > Magnoliopsida > Solanales > Solanaceae > Solanum > Solanum chiquidenum. Next base: position 35,011 of record JAJOOS010011843.1, on the reverse strand, counting down.
ATTATTCAATTATCCTCAATTACGATTAGGGTGATCAATAATGCAACATTTGCATACATACATGTATCATAATGAAGCAAGAACAAACATACATCACACAATCACAGAATCACAACCATCACCTACCTTGAATCCAAGCTTGAATCCCCTAAGGCACTTGAATCTTCCCTTTACGGATTCTACCCGCTTGTTCTAGGTCTACAAACAATTAATATACGCAAAGATCAACAATCAAAGGTTTAACTACCTTGGTTATAACAAACCCAATAACCCTAGACCAAACCTAAGATCCTAATACCCAGATTAGGGCTTTAATTTTACCACCATAATTTCCATATCAAAACCCTCTCCCATCGATAATTACCCAAGAAACTAAATTCTACGGATTGAAACATGGATTCGGGGAGTAAAATCCTTACATTTAGCCTCAAGAATGGTGAAAAACCGTCCAGAACACACCTGGGGTCGTTCCTTAGCTCTCAAAGTCGAAAAGTGCAGAATAAAATGTTTTTGGGGTTTTATTTCCGACTTAAGTCGCGTCTGTCCCGCTATGGCGGCCTCGCCCTGGCGAGAATAATCCTGCCACAGCGACTTGAATGGAACCAGTGAGCAATTTAAGAATTACAAACCCCCATTTTCGCAATACACCTTCATCCCATGACACTCAGAAAATATCCGTTCACGCTAAGTTCAGTTTCAGGAGTTCTACTCGCCCGAATTCAATTCTGTAAAGTCGTACGGGTTCCTTAACATCTTAGCTATCCATTCATGTAATCAAATTAATTAATCAATATCTCATTTGTTACCAGATTTCCCTAGACCTCACTGACTTTGATTTCGTCCAAATCTGGACTAGGTTAAGAAATCTCAAGTTACTACGAAAATTTTTGACCTCCACGCTGTAGATTAATCACAGAGCTTCTTAAATTTCAAACGATTTGAAATAATTAGTTTTTAAAAAGTTCAAAATATTTTTCAAGTTACTTTTAATTAATTTCATCATTTTTATAATTTTTAAGTAACATATATGTTTTATATAATTTTGTATATAATTAATATATTTTATAAACATTTAGAAAATCATCTCAAAAAGATTTTAATTTTAGTAAGTATTTTATTAAATTAGTTTGGTTTAAATTATGGTTATAATTTTGAGTCATTAGTTTACAATTAAGTTAATTATTTTATTTCGTTAAGATTAAGAATATTGTTAATTAATTAATATTAATCGTCTTATTTAGGTTTTAGCCGAATTTATTAATTTAACTCAATTTGGCTATTTCTTAAACTCCAAGATCTAACCCATCTTTGACCTCACCTTACACCCATTTGGAGACCATTTTGAGCCCTTTTACTCCCATTTACAGCAGGCCACTCTGATTTCCTTTCAATTCCCAGCCCAATATTAATACATTCAGTAACCCACTAAAACAGACCCATTCATACAGCGATGCAAACAAATACCAGTACCCGACCCAAAACCAAAATGTTGTACGCGTTCTTCTTCTTCTTCTTTCACGCGAACAACACGACCTAGAACCCAGCAAAATTGTGAACCCAACAACTAATTCGACCTGGCAAGCCCAGGAAACACATCATTGTGTCTTTTTCTTTCTCTCTCCTTATCCTCTCCGTACCGAGAACATTCAAGAATTGGGACAGCTGTTGCAATCGTGTTACATTGTTGTCCTTCTCTTGAAATCGAACGGTTCTCCTCTTGTATCCGTTGAAGAATTGTACAAGAATCGTACAAATTAAAGCTGGCAACTTTATCCCTTTAAGAAATTCGAATTTGAAATTTGAAATTTGAAATTTCATCCAAATCCGCCCGTTTTCCATCCTGAGTTCAGACCTATATTCCTCTATAAATAGACCCCTCTTCTTCTTTGTTAATGGTTGGAAGAAAATCGGGAAAAAGCTGGTGAAAACTGATATAGAAAGAGTCATAATTTATAGAGAAAGGATTTACATAAGGTTGCAAATAGAGAGTTAAAATTAGAACAAAAATCATTCTCACAAAGAACAGCTAAAAGGATTTTGAGTTTCTTTAGTTCTGTTTCTTCCTTCACTCACCGTCTCCGGAGCTCGCCGAAGTTCTCGAATTCTTGCTGTGGTAGTGGAAAGATGTTTCTCTGCTCGTCTAGTCTCAGTCGCTGCCCAGGAAGAGGTAATGTCTCCTCTATAATACTCTCTTCATCTTTTTTCTGCTTCGATATGGTGTTTCGATGTAATGAATTCACTACTTTGTTGTTATGTTGCTATTAATTGATTTTGAGGGATGGTAGCTTGTATATGCTATATATGTATGCTTAAGTGATAACTTTTGTTTATGCTTAATATTGTTTTGCCACTTTAGCTTTAGTATGATTGATTCTATGATTCATTGTCCGAGTTTATATAGTCTTCTGCTTCATTTGATATTTGAATGTCAATGAATATATAATATTTCGCTCATACTGTCGTCAAGTATCATGTGTTCTATATTTAGTTTGTTGTATTAAGATTGTTATTCATATAGGTGTATGGGTTTCAAGATTAATTGGTATGGCAAATAGTATGTGGTGTAGTTGCATTTTATTCCAATGTATCAACTTTTCTTTGTTTCTTGAATCTCTTTGTTGCCTTACTGCCAAGAATAACCTATTTTGAGAGCCATTTTTATGTCTTCATTTTGCCTAAATTTGTGGTCGAGTCTATGCCTCCATTTGCAGTTGAGTTTTCTCTTAAATTGTTAGCTTTGTAGAATGCTTAGGAATGTGTTTAGCCTTTGGTGTTGATCGGCTTGCTGCCTAGAATATTCTCTGTATATCTTTTGAGTTGTTGTTGGTTGTTGGTTAAGTATCCCCTATAATATAGCTTGCTTTTGTTGCCCCCTTTCTGACCCTTTAAGTTCTAAGGTTCATAAGTATATGTCTATGTTACTGTTAAATTTTCAAGTTTTGTTCGTTAATTCTTGTCATTTGTATAGTTAATTCAGTTTTGTCTTTCTCAAAGTCACCTGTTACTTTTGAGTTCAATAGTTGGGTTGGTTGCATTCTTGGTTTTGATTTTCTCAAGTGGTTTTCATTTCATTTGAGCTATGTCTTGTTTAAGTTATGTCTCGTTTGTTTTATTATTTTGAATGCTAACTTTTGCTCTCTTGCTTTTGTTGTATGAACCTTTCCGAGTCCGTGGGAGACTCTTTGCCTTTGCATTTCGAAATGGGCCATAAAGGCCCTAGATCATCTGTTTCCCTCGAGTCAGCCCCCATTGCAAATCGTGAAGTAGATGAACAGGTTGAAAGAAATCTTACTTAGTTAAATTTTTGAAGTTAGTTGAAAAGTCATTTTAGTCAAATCGGCGGTCAACCGCAAGTTAGCGGACATTTCGAGGGCCTAATACCTTCTCAGAATGTACATTGAACTCGAACCCTTTTATTTCAAATGATTTTATTCTGTTTAAATCTTTTGAAAAAATTAAAAGTTTTCTGAATTTCTTTTAAAAAAAAAGTGGCGACTCTCTTTCAGAAATTTGATTTCTCTTCAAGTCATAAGTTCAGTCGATTTTTCGAAACAAGTCCATTTTTTTATATTTCTGAGTAAAAAAGAAATGGCGAATCTGATGGGGACTTAATTAAGTTCTAACCATAATGATTTGACTATTGGACTAATTATTATTAATTGTAGAATTGTTTATATGCTTTACTTGTTAAATTGTCAATGCTGGGATTTTTATACTTGACCCTTTTTCTGGAATGATTGACAATTTATTGGTTCGCTAGGCATCCAATGGTTGTCGTGAGTTCCATCCTAAATTGTCCGCTTGGGTTACCGGTCTTTCAAAAGTCACTCTTACTCAACTAGCGTAGAGCAAAACCAAATTCTAAATTCAGCGTATTTTGAACTAAGTTGACCCAACATCCAAGGCGTGTTGGGCCCATTAGAAGTCCACCTTGTGTCTATTTGGCTCATTGGTTAATAAAAAGACAATCATACTTATGTGTTTAAATTTGAAGGATTTATACGTTGTTTAGAAAACCATTGTCTCTTGGGGTGGGAAGTTTAGTTGTTTGTTCGAGTCAAAGAATGATCAAATTACCATTGCATATGAAGATGTTGGCATTCAGAGATGGCCATAAGCTCAAGAACGAACGACCTTCCATGGAAGCTTAGTTTAGGATTGCACCCCTGCGCGGGACTGATTATATTGTATCCCTTTCCCCTATTATGTATCTCCACTCAGTTTACTCGTAAAACTTGTATAAATTTGGACTTTGGGGCAATGGAATGTTTCAAATGATGTTATACATCCTTTAAATTGTTAGGCCTACCTTTGGCACAAAAGGGTCACATATTTGTTTAAAAGGCGCAATATTTGTTTATCTGTTATAACTGCTTGTGTGAATATGTTGCCTTACTTGGAGATATCCTAGCTTCCTTCCTCTCCAAATTGTTTTTAGAACCTCTAAGCATAAATATCAAGTCACAGACGAAAGTGCGTCCGAATACTCTTTGAGTCTTTAGTTTCCCAATAAAATTCGAACTTCATTTTTCAAATTTTACGCTCATTCAGAAAAAAAATCACCATCTCAAATCGAAAGAGATTCAAGCTAGTCGAACTACGTAGGACCTGAATTCTCCTATGTGAGATACGTAGGCAACATTTCAAGGCTTGGTCCCCATTTTTGGAAAAAAAATTATCTTTTCCAAACTCTTACAAGGAGATTGAAATTTTATTTGAACCAAAAATCAGAAGTATCAAAAGGACTTTGGCTCTGCACAAGTCAACATTCCTATTATTCATTAATTCCAAAATCAAATAGACAATTTTTTTTTATTTAGTCATCTCCTATATCTGTGGGCTAGTTTATCTTCGTATGAAGTGACTCTTGGGTGATTACTACGATATGTGTAATATCTTGTATTACCTATTACCTACAAAAACTAACACATATGTCTTTTGAGTTATTTTTTTTGTCAAGTACTCAAAACTGATTTGTGTTGAGAAATTGGTTGAACATTAAAAGTTTTCAAAGATTTCTTCCCTAATTGAAATTTGTTGAAAGGGAAAAGAAAATGACCCAGAATAGTGAGAATACTGGCCTAACTGAAGCTGCTACAGTTCAGCCCCCTGCCGTTGAACAAAATGAGTTAATTGCACAGCTGATGCAACAGATTGCTGAATTGAGGGTTGAGCTCCAGAAAAAAGAAAGATTTGTCAATTCCGATCGTCGATGTTGATGGAAGGCTTCCACTCCGTTTTCCTCCTCTGAATTCAAACTCGGAAGATGTCTTAAATAACCCACCATCCAATCCTATTCAAAATCCCTCCACAATCGACTTAACTACTCCAAATCCCCATCATTCCACTACTTCATACCCAGCACCACCCTATCTTTAAAACCTGAATACAAACCCTCAAGCATTCCCTCCCCCCTCAAGACCGAAATGCTAACAACTCTCAAACATTCCCTCCATTTCAAATCTTAAATGTCAACAAATCCTCAAACAACCCCTTTCATGTACCAGACCCCTGCAAAAGGCACTCAAAATACTCCTAACGCTCAACTCTTACCTCCAAAAGTCACTTTTAATATTTGCACCGACACCAAACCACACCTTCACTGTACTCCGTATTCCGAACTTGACCACTTCGAAGAGAAGGAGAAGGAGTGGAGGGCCAAAGAGCAAATGACTAAGCAGATCATGAAGGAAAAGATTGCAGAAGCAATAAAAGAGCTTAATTACTCTTCAGATATTGTGGGGTTGAACTACGAAAATTTATGCATTCATCCAGAATTTGACCTTCCGAAAGGGTTCAAAGTGCCAAAGTTCGTCACTTTTAATGGAACTGGAAATGCTCTAACACATCTGAAAGTTTACTATGATCAGCTCGTGGGAGTTGGCAAAAATGAAGGATTGTTGATGCGTCTCTTCAGTCGAAGTCTAAATGGAGAAGCTATGGAGTGGCTTACATCACAAGAATTAAAATAATGGACGAGTTGGAATGCACTCGCTAAGGATTTCACTAAAAGATTTGGACATAATGTAGAAGTTGCCCCTGATCGCTACTATTTGTAGAAAATCAAATAGAGGTCTACAGAAAATTATCGAGAGTACGCTCTTTGTTGGAGAAAAGAGGCCGCAAGAGTTCAACCTCTCATGTCTGAACGTGAGATCACTGAAATGTTTATTCGAACTCAAAAGCCTGAGTATTATGAAAGAATGTTGTGTATGATGGGACAAAAATTTGTCCAAATTGTCAAGGTGGGAGAAGCTTTGGAAGACGGTTTCAAGACCGGAAAGGTTACAAACCTTACTGCCTTGCGTGCTAATGAAAAAGCTATTAGTATTAGTGAAATGAATATGTCAAAAGGAAAAGCAGAAGAGATATCTATGGTCACGGCTACCCAAATGTGGTCATCTCTACAAAGAAAATATCGAAACCACAATGTCAATCAGAAAAACTTCTCTCGTCCAAACTTTAGGAAGGCTCCTAAAGTATTTACACCACTAAGGGAATCTTAAACTCAACTTTATTAAATGTTGAAAGCAATGGGTATGCTCCATCCTATAGAAGGAAGACCAGTCAATCCTTTGGGAAAATTTTACAGGGCTGATCAAAGATGTATTTATCATTCAAGAGTGATTGGACACGACACTGAGAATCGGTCAATCCTCAAACACAAGATTCAAAACATGATCAACAACAATTTGATCAAAATTGAGGAAACCTCCTCATGGGATAACATATTGGATGCTTAAGAATAAGTGCAAGATATTTCTGAACAGAGTAATTTGAAGATATTTCATCATCAAAGGTTGAAAAGAAGTATGCCCATTATTGGCCAGAATTTTGCATATGAAGTTATTGTTATCTTTCTTTTGAAAATGCATATTTAATCTCTTTCTTCCCATTTTATCGCACATTCCTAGTAATGAACTATGTCTTACCTGAATTCTCAAGAATGAGATACGTAGGTGGCCTTTGTCGACAAGTGAAAACGAAGATTAAAATGCTACAGGGTTAGTTTTGAGTGGATCTCGAAAAATTAAGATGAATTTTTTTAGAAAATCAAGTTTGCAACTGGGAAAATTTTTTTGAGATCATCTCAAAAATTCCATAAAAATGTCATTTGTTAAAAGACTTATGCTTATGATTATTGAAGCAAACTGGGACATAATTTTGAGGAGGAACATCAAAATTCCAGAATGATCAACCTCAAAATTAACAAAGCAAGTTACAAGAGTTTTTCCGTATTTCAAACTGGACAGAATTTTTGAGGAGGGTCCTCGAAAATTCCATCAAGACAATCTTACTAAGGACGGATGAGCATGTAAGCCAACTGCATGAAGGAGCATGAAGACAAGACCAACACAAATCAACCTTTCAAACTAAGAATTTTTCTTTGGATGCAGGAATATCGAAGTCAGAAAAATGACAATGTAAAGCCCTCAAGTGTGACAAAAGGCGTCATTTACACCCATCGCGGCCTCATCAACAAAACTTAGAATACTTTCCATCTCATTTTATCTTCATTTCATTATGTTGCCTCAAGTGTTTTATAAACAGTTTCTTTTTATTTTGCAGGAATATTGAAAAAAATGCTAATAGATTCTTTCAAAGTTTTAAGAAACAACGTGTTGGATGATCGCTAGTGACAAGTTACGATCAAAGTCACAATCAGGCTCACCACATCCTGATCTTGATAAGCTGAATGACTTAATCTAGCACTTTATCTTTACTTATATTCTTTATTTCATCGTCGATACTAACGTTTGGTGTCAAACTTTGCAGGTGATAGTATTGATAAAGTCAGAATCATATGTGAAATCGACCTCAAATATGAAAATGATCAAAAGTGACACTATCTTAGAACTGTTTCAAGGGAAAATCATCAAGTCCATCACATCAGAAAAGATGTTGGAGATGGGAATATCCTCACGATAGTCGAAGTTATCGACTCATTACAAGATTTTGATAGCGATTGAAGATGTCAAAAACAAACTCAAACTTTGTTGAGTTTGTCAAAGATGACGGGAGTGACTTTAATCTTCATGTGAAGGAATTAAGTCAATCACCATGATAATTATATCTTTTAAAGAGAGAATCGTTGTCGCAACGTGCATATACGTCAATATACTTTTTTTAGTATAATTGTCATGTAGCAATTTAGGCATACGTGTTTCTTGACAAGGTCAAGGTCAAGATTTCAAAATTTGTTGGGTATCCACCCCATAAGTGGATTATATGTTTTGATTGGCTGATCAAAGACTTTATTATATAGTTTTGTTGGGTGATCCACACCATAAGTGGTTCGTATATTTGTTTGTCTATTTCAGGTTCCTATTTTGAACTATTATCGAGCCATCCACCTCATCACAGTTGGAATATTATTAAGCCATCCACCTCGTTACAGTTGGAATATTATTGAGCCATCCACCTCATTATAGTTGGAATATTATCGAGTCATCCACCTTGTTACAGTTGGAATATTATCGAGCATCCACCTCGTTACAAGTGGAAAATTATCGAGTCCTCCACCTCGTTACACTTGGAATATTATCGAGCATCCACCTCGTTACAGTTGGAATATTATCGAGTCATCCACCTCGTTACATTTGGAATATTATCAAGCATCCACCTCGTTACAGTTGGAATATTATCGAGCCATCCACATCATTACAGTTGGAATATTATCGAGCATCCATCTCGTTACAGTTGGAATATTATCGAGCCATCTACCTCGTTAAAGTTGGAATATTATAGAGCCTCCACCTCATTACAGTTGGAATATTATCGAGCAATCCACCTCATTACAGTTGGAATATTATCGAGTCATCCACCTCGTTACAGTTGAAATATTATCGAGCCAACCACCTCGTTACAGTTGGAATATTATCGAGTCATCCACCTCGTTACGGTTGAAATATTATCGAGCATCCTCCTTGTTACAGTTGGATTATTGTCAAGTAATCTAGGTCGTTGCAGAGATTATCGGTGCTCGCCATGCGAAAAAAAAGCAATGACATCTCCAAACCGTCAGCAAACCATGAGTTGTAATGGACATACGGTGTTTGAAAGCGGTATCCATTATCTTTTACTCTCAATACTCCTTTATTTTCTTATCTATTTGAAAAAGATGTTTATGCTTATCCATTAAGATATACTCATTTGTTATATGAATGATCTTTCTTTATTTTTTTACTCAAGCCGCTAGCTAAAGCGGAACTATGTCTACTAATTATTTACTTTGAGTATGCAGACATATACTGAACATACATATATGACATCTTTCAAAGCAAGAGTGATTTTAAAACACCAAGACAATGGCATATCCACATAAACGTGTAAAAAGATAACTGAAAAGTATCGTAAGAAGTACAACCACTTTTTTCAATTCCAATTTCTACTAACAAGTTTATTATAGTCTTTGTCGAGAGCATCCAAGAGGATGAATTCTAAAATCAAACCATAGGTGCGGACGACATCAAAAGGGATGCAGCACAACGTGGAACTTTTTCTTAGCAGCGAGCTGGGACATAGTCCGAAGAGGAGTGTCAAACTCTTCTGACGCGAGCTGAGGAGCGACTTCCACCACAATCAAACCACACCTCTATTAGAAGGCATGTGAGTTTTTATTTAGGTTTATCAGTTTCAGTTTCGCATGCTGAAAATTTTGGCTTTCACCGGGAGCAACTTTCCAATCCGAGTGACAATACATCAAGAGCCACTACAACAAATTTGATTATCAGGGAGAAATAATTTCGTCATTTATAAATCATATTTCGTCACTAAAAAATTTGTGAGAAGAAAAATAATTCGTCAATCATTCGTCACTAAATGTGTGTCGCTAAAAGTATACAAATACGATTTATTGCTTCTTCGCTAAAAGTATTATTTAACTACAAAAAGAAAATCGTCCCCAAATGCATAAACATTTGTGACAAATTTATTTGTTGTAAAAAGTATATTTTTTTGTAGTTAATAGTATGCTTTGTCACTAAAAATGTTATTACTACCGACAAAATTATATCGTCTCTAATTATTTTACATCAATCAGTGACGACATAAATTGTCTCTAAAGTTATATGTATTTTGTGGTTGAATAAAGTCTAATTTCGTCACTAATGACTATATTTTATATAAAAAAATTATTTTATTCTTAAATGTATTAATTAGGGATAAATTTATTATTTTTTTAAAAAAGGTTAATGTTCCTATTATCTCCCCATCTCAATTTTTTTAACCCCTCCCCAAGAGGGGATCCCACATTATGTTTTCTTGGGGACTCGAACTCACAACTTTAAGGTTAGAAGGGAGGAGTGTTTACTATCTGATCAACTCTCTCTTGTCTCTCATTTTTATTTTATTTTTAACTTCATTCACTTCTTTCAAATTTAACTTATGTAGAAATAATATATCATATGATTATTTATATACATACACAAATGCATGAAATTTACCACCCACAATTCATTCAAATGTAGATTATATTTTAATTAAACTGTATATTTTTTAAAATATCTTTAAATATATTCAGTACGATTCTTTCATTTTATTTATTTATTTTTATAAGTTTTATAAATTATTCAGTACAATTATAAATTTATATAAAATTAAACTTTCGATTTTATTAAAAACAAATTGAATAATCGGTTCAATTCGATTAGTATATCAATTGTTTTGAAAAAAACATCGATATCCATAACTATAGTACTTCATCATAATATATTCGGAAAAGGGCCTAAAATACCCTCGAAGTATTGGAAATGGTACACAACTACCTCCCATCCACCTATTGTCCCCCAAATACCCTTCCCATCCACCTTAGGGTCCAAATTTACACCCTTCATTAACATAGCACAATTTAAAATAACTAAATAATACTTTTAATTACGTGGCACTCAACCATTGGTTGTAATTTAATTATTTAATATAATTTTAAACCCACCCATTTTTAACTAAACCCGCCCCAAATGTTATTAAACCCGTCCGACTGACCCAATACAAAAGAACCCATCTAATTAAAACAACCCTAAAACCCAAATAAACACTACATTTCTTCCAATTTATTTCACGATCTACAGAGGGTTTAGTAGCTTCCATCTTGATAACTACACTCATCCGTGAAGATCTCAGATTGCAAGGGTAATTTCGTTCACAATCTCGACTTCAACTCAAGTAAGAACTTTTGTGCACTTCGGAATTTCAGTTAGGGTTTAGGTTTTTATCGATTTTACTTGTTTTGAGAATTTATTTCTATTAATGTTAATGTTCCATCTTTTCTATGCTTTTTTGATAATTATTATGGTGATACAACAATTTGTTTCGTGTTGTCTATTTATGTTAGTGATCTGTGTTACTATATTGATTTCGAGAAGGATTTTTATATTGTTGTCTCAAGTTTGTTCTTTTCTGTTTTTATTCGTTGTCTCTCTCTTTATTGTATAATTCTTTTCTATTTGTGTATTTGTTAGTCAGATCTGCCTTTACTGTTGTTAGGTATGAAATATTTTATTGAATGGTCCATTTTTTGGATTCTAGGTATTGTATTATATGTTTTTGCATATGTAAAGTTTTACTTTGAAGCATGTGGTCCCTATTCTTTTACTCTTGGTAGATTCCTCTGGGTTTTTTTAATGTTTTGTTGTTCTCTAATAGGGCCCTTTTCTCTTTCTTTTTTGTCTATAATGTCCTTTTCTTGAAGAAAGGTGAACCTATTATTTTATTATGGGGGCAAGTGGGTACTGACACCTACTGTTATTTACATTAAAAAATCGACTCATGTTTGGAAGGAGTATGATCCAGATTTATTGTCATATATAGACAATAAGAATTATAAAATAAAGAGAGAGACAACGAATAAAAACAGAAAAGAACAAACTTGAGACAACAATATAAAAATCCTACTCGAAATTAATATAGTAACACAGAACACTAATATAAATAGACAACACGAAACAAATTGTTGTTTCACCATGATAATTGTCAAAAAAGCATAGAAAACATGGAACATTAACATTAATAGAAATCGATTCTCAAAACAAGTAAAATCGATAAAAACCTAAACCCTAACTAAAATTCCGAAGTGCACAAAAGTTCTTACTTGAGTTGAAGTCGAGATTGTGAACGAAAATACCCTTGCAATCTGAGATCTTCACGGATGAGTGTAGTTATCAAGATGGAAGCTACTAAACCCTCTGTAGATCGTGAAATAAATTGGAAGAAATAAAGTATTTATTTGGGTTTTAGGGTTGTTTTAATTAGATGGGTTCTTTTGTATTGGGTTAGTCGGACGGGTTTAATAACATTTGGGGCGGGTTTAGTTAAAAATGGGTGGGTTTAAAATTATATTACATAATTAAATTACAACCAATGGTTGAGTGCCAATAGGTGGATGGGAAGGGTATTTGGGGGCCAATAAGTGGATGGGGTAGTTGTGTACCATTTCCAATACTTCGAGAGTATTTTAGGCCCTTTTCCGTAATATATTTGAAATCTTAGTTGGTTCATTTCTTTCGTTTTTGCTTTTATTTCAATTTTCACCCCGATGAAAAAGTTAATAGAAATTAATGATATATTCCGCACCTTTGCAAAGTCTAAATTTTAAAGTTGATGTTATCTCTGTATAGTTGCTCTATGTACGTATGTGAAATTACTATTAAATATGTCCATATTTTTAGGCAGAAGCAAATAGATCGACTTAGTCTATGCAGCTTACCAATCACAAATCAATAGACACGCTCAAAAATTAGCACCAAGACTTGAAAATTATTTCTCTATCGTTTTTATCGATGAAAGTGTATGAAATAAAAAAACAAAAGTGTTAAACCAACAAGTATTAACAATATAGTGGTGGAACCGTACCCCACTCACGATACTTATAACCTGGATTGTATTTTTCAAATGATGCATTTTATAATTGCATAATTTAAGAAAATTGATGAATTGAACTTTTTCATTTTTACAAAATCGATCGAATTCGTTGGTTTTTCAAATGATGCATTTTATAATTGCATAATTTAAGAAAATTGATGAATTGAACTTTTTCATTTATACAAAATCGATCGAATTCGTTGGTTTTAATATTTTTCCTCGCCAATCAACGAATGAACTCTGTCTATTTCTTATGAAGCACTTGTATTATTCTTTTTGTAAGTTGTCACTTGTAATTATGAACAATTGTAACCAAAAAAATTGTATTTAGCTATGAACTTTTTTCGTAGCAAATAGTTGAATTATTCACTACAAATTTTAAGTCGTCGCTATTTAACACCTTACATATTTTGTGACAATTTTTTTTTGTCACTAAATCACAGATTGATTAGAGACAATAAAATATTTGTCACCAATTATTTATATTATTAGTGACAAAAATAAATGTCATAATTAAATCTAAGTTTTTATAGCCAAAACTTATAATATTTAACTACGAACTCTAATTTGTCGATATTGTAACAATATAGTTTTTTGGATGAAATTTTTTTGTGTCCAAAAATTAATAAATTTTAAGACAAAAAATAATTTTTCATGAATTAGTTACATTATTAGTGACGAAATAATGTGTCACTAATAACTTTAAATTCGTAACTAACACTACTTAACAAATGGCGCCAATTATTTTTTTGGTGGGAAACTTTAGTGAACGAAACTTTGCTACGGATTTTATGTTTCGTCACTAAAAGTATGTGTCTCATATATTTAAGCACGAAAAATAAATTTTGTCACTAAAAGCAAATAATTAGTGACGAATTTGATGTCGTAGCTAATAATTTTATAGCTATATATCATATTTGTTGTAGTGAGCTTTGGAAATTTTGTTTGTGCAAGTTCTTATTTATGGGTGTGAAGGACCCCACATTCATGGCTAATAGGTTGCAAGCCTCTTTTTCATACTCGACTTACTTGTCACTCCTCCAGAACCATAGGTTATCTTGCATAATAGATTTTCCTTTCAACCGATCGAGTCGAACTACAAACAGCCTGATTCTCTAAGTTGAGGGATATTTAGGCGGGATCAGTGTTGAAAACTCGGTTGTATTTCAACATTTTACTCTTAAATCTTATTCTCAAGCATTTGGATCCCTTCATAATTTGGTATCGGGATGACTTTTGAATTCTTTCAAAATTGGGCGTGAAATCAAGCGTATCGAACTACAAGTGACCTGAATTCTCATATAGCATGAGACATGTAGGGAACCCATTTCTGGGGTGCAGCCATAATTCTTGAAGTCCGTACCAAAAGCTCTTTTCTGAAAGATGAAATGTGGTCGGTCAAAATTGGATTTGTCAATTTCATTTGCCTCGGATTTCTGTCATCAATCCAAGTCAAACGAGGGACAGTTGTTGACACTCAATGTTGGACCTCCATAATGTAGATTAATCACCGAGCTTCTTAAATTCCAAACGATTTGAAATAATTAGTTTTTATAAAGTTTAAAATATTTTTCAAGTTACTTTTAATTAATTTCATCATTTTTATAATTTTTAAGTAACATATATGTTTTATATAATTTTGTATATAAGTAGTATATTTTATAAACATTTAGAAAATCATCTCAAAAAGATTTTAATTTTAGTAAGTATTTTATTAAATTAGTTTAGTTTAAATTATGGTTATAATTTTGAGTCATTAGTTTACAATTAAGTTAATTATTTTATTTCGTTAAGATTAATAAAATTGTTAATTAATTAATATTAATCGTCTTATTTAGGTTTTAGCCGAATTTGTTAATTTAACTCAATTTGGCTATTTCTTAAACTCTAATATCTAACCCATCTTGACCTCACCTTAAACCCATTTGGAGACCATTTTGAGCCGTTTTACTCCCATTTCCAGCAGGCCACTTCCATTTCCTTTCAATTCCCAACCGAATATTAATACATTCAGTAACTTACCAAAACAGACCCATTCATACAACGATCCAAACAAATACAAGTACCCGACCCAAAACCAGAACGTTGTACGTGTTCTTCTTCTTCTTCTTTCACGCGAACAACGTGACCCAAAACCCAGCAAAATCGTGAACCCAGCAACAAATTCGACTTGGCGAGCCCAGTGAAACACATCAATGTGTCATTTTCTTCCTCTCTCCCTATCATCTCCGTATCGAGAACATTTGAGAATTGGGACAGTTGTTGCAATCGTGTTGCATTGTTGTCCTTCTCTTGAAATCGAACGGTTCTCCTCTTGTATCCATTGAAGAATTGTACAAGAATCGTACTAATTCAAGCTGACAACCTTATCCCTTTAAGAAATTTGGAATTTCATCCAAATCTTCCCGTTTTCCATCCTGAGTTCATACCTAAATTCCTCTATAAATAGCCCCCTCTCCTTCTTTGTTAATGGTTGGAAGAAAATTAGGAAAAAGCTGGTGAAAACTAATATAGAAAGAGTCATAATTTATAGAGAAAGGATTTACATGAGGTTGCAAATAGAGAGTTAAAATTGGAACAAAAATCATTCTCACAAAGAACAGCTAAAAGGTTTTTGAGTTTCTTTAGTTCTGTTTCTTCCTTCACTCACCGTCTCCGGAGCTCGACGAAGTTCTCGGATTCTCGCTGTGGTCGTGGAAAGATATTTCCCTGCTCGTCTAGTCTCAGTCACTTCCCAGGAAGAGGTAATGTCTCCTCTATAATACTCTCTTCATCTTTTTTCTGCTTCGATATGGTGTTTCGATGTAATGAATTCACTACTTTGTTGTTGTGTTGCTATTAATTGATTTTGAGGGATGGTAGCTTGTATATGCTATATATGTATGCTTAAGTGATCACTTTTGTTTATGCTTAATATTGTTTTGCCACTTTAGCTTTAGTATGATTGATTTTATGTTTTGTTGTCCGAGTTTATATAGTCTTCTGCTTCATTTGATATTTGAATGTCGATGAATCTATATTATTTCGCTCATACTGTCGTCAAGTATCACGTGTTCTATATTTAGTTTGTTGCTGTTAAGATTGTTATTCATATAGGTGTATGGGTTTCAAGATTAACTGGTATGGTAAATAGTATGTGGTGTAGTTGCATTTTATTCCAATGTATCATCTTTTCTTTGTTTCTTGAATCTCTTTGTTGCCTAACTGCCAAGAATAACCTATTTTGAGAGCCATTTTTATGTTTTCATTTTGCCTAAATTTGTGGTCGAGTCTATGCCTCCATTTGCAGTTGAGTTTTTCTCTTAAATTGTTAGCTTTGTAGAATGCTTAGGAATGTGTTTAGCCTTTGGCGTTGATCGGCTTGTTGCCTAGAATATTCTATGTATATCTTTTGAGTTGTTGTTGGTTGTTGGTTAATTATCCCCTATAATATAGCCTGCTTTTGTTGCCCCCTTTCTGACCCTTTAAGTTTTAAGCTTCATAAGTGTATGTCTATGTTATTGTTAAATTTTCAAGGTTTGTTCGTTAATTCTTGTCATTTGTTTAGTTAATTCAGTTTTGTCTTTCTCAAAGTCACTTGTTAATTTTGGGTTCAATAGTTGGGTTGGTTGCATTCTTGGTTTTGATTTTCTCAAGTGGTTTTTATTTCATTTGAGTTATGTCTCGTTTGTTTTATTATTTTGAATGCTAACTTTTGCCCTCTTGCTTTTGTTGTATGAACCTTTTCGAGTCCGTGGGAGACTCTTTGCCTTTGCATTTCGAAATGGGCCATAAAGGCCCCAAATCCTCTTTTTACCTTGAGTCAGCCCCCATTGCAAATCGTGAAGTAGATGAACAGGTTGAAAGCAACAAACAAGGGCTGGAAATTGGATTTTCAGGTTTCGGGTAGCTTGAAAATGGGCTATATACACGTTGTATACCATCGTATACACTGGTATATGGGGGGAAATGTTGAAATACAGGAATACAAGGTTGAAACTATAAATGCAGGTTTCGAAGGTCCTGAAAACGGGCTGTATAACAGTCATATACAGGTTTCGGATGATGGTATACAGTGGTATACATTAAATGTATACACAGAATTCTCAAAGGCAAAAAAGGGGCCAAAGCCCAAAATACAATTCTGGCAGGTTGAAGAAAGATCAAATGGGCTGAAATCCTTGAATTTACGGCTGGCCTATTTCTTAGAATTAGGACAGGTGGGTCAAAGCCCAATCTAATTGGATTTGGGCAAAATGACTCAAGTCTATTATTTTTTTTGCCTCTATTATTATTTAGTGAAAATTTTATAAATGACATAAATAAGACTAATAATTTCAAGTTATGACAGTATAATCAAAACTTTCAAGTTGTAACAGTAAAAAATTTCAGGTTATAACAGTTTATTAAAAAAAAAGTTTTAAAATAATAATAAAAAATGATTTTTAAAAAATAATAAAAAGTAAAAAATGAAATTAGTTATAGTAATTAATTTGATCTTTGGCTCTATCGAACATACAGAAAATTGGAGGTAGCATTCTACCGATGTCAAGTCATGGACCGATGTTTTGGTGGCAGGTACTAGTACATCGAAGCCTTAGAGAGCCGCTGGACTCCAGACAAGCCGTTACGAAGCGCCATCAGCCCAGGTCAGGCGACCCGAAAGGACCAGACATAAACCACCCGCTAAGAAAAGGGTGAATAAGACAAGCGATCAAGCTGGCAAGTCAGGGATACGATAATTCATAATTGCCATAAATTTAGGAGGTTCAAAACAAAATAGGAATATTTGTTTTCCTTCTTTTACTCTAATCAGTTAAAAGTATTTCAAAAACCAGATTTTATTTTTTTTGTTCAATTTTTTCTCTCTCCTCGATTTTTTTTTTGTATTTCAAAAACCAAAATTTCTTCTTTTGTTTTACATTGTCAAATTCATTTCTTCGAATATTTATACAGGTTGGATACCAATTTCATACATTTTTTTATTTTTTTATTTTTTATCTTAGATTATGAAGTAAAAAAAACAATCATATATGAATTGGATACCAATTTTATACAAATTTAATACCAATTCTATGACACTCTTATTTCATATGTAATCTAAATTGTTGTTCATTTGGTTTCCAATTAATATCCAAAACTAAAACTATTTAATGTTGAACTCAATTGGTATGCAGTTTTTATATAACTAGTATCCCGGAATTATAATAGACAATCTGTAATTCAATGAATATGAATTATTTGGTACTATGTTTATGAGGTGTTTTTCAAACTAAAGTCCAATAAAACTATTGATATCCAAACTGTGTATTGTTAGTATCCAACTTGAAAAAACAATGCATATTATATATAGTTGGAAGAAAACAATGAATATTATATATCATCTAAAACTTAAAACAGTAGAAAAAAACAAATATATATCATCCAAAACTTAAAAAAACTTCTAATACTTAAGAGTCTAAGCTCCAATCAACTATCTCAAATTAGATTTTCGTGGTCTTGGTGTAGGATAATTGCTGGTATCCGAGGCATGTTCTTTTGCTCTGCGGGATCCACCAAATTTGCTAGCAACAATTCCAATTACTTCACTCTCACTAATCACACCATCATCGTTATTTGTTTTTTCATACTGTCATATGATTGTGGCGTACCTTTGACGAAGATACTTTGCATCGATATCAATGGAACCCATATTAAAAATTACATTGTTGATGTATTCAACAAATAAACATGTGTACATACCACAATCACTGAAAGAAAAATAATTTTAAGCAATAAAGTGAATTAATTTTTATGATGAAATCACTAAAAGATAGAAATACATACTTTGAACTTGACTCTTGTTGAGGCACATTTGTCAGATGCATGACTTCAAGTATTAAGACAGTTTCATACCAATATTATTCCTGTTTCATACCACATTCATATACATATATTAGTTAGATGACAAACTTCATACAAATATTAAGACAGTTTCATACCAATATTATTCTTGTTTCATACCACATTCATATACAAATATGAGAGATTTTGAATAATAACTTCCCTGCTAAAAGGTGTATCAACTTCATACCAAAATTAAATCAGTTTCATACCAATGTTAAAACACACTGCATACCACATTCCTAAATCAATATTAAGACATTTTCATACCAATATTATTCATGTTTCATTCCACAGTCATAGACATAATGAGAGATTTTGAATGATAACTTTCTTGCTAAAAGGTATACCAAATTCATACCAAAATTAAATAAGTTTCATACAAATGTTAAACATACTTCATACCACATTCATAAACCAATATTAAGTCAGATTCATACCAATCTTAAATATTCTTCATACCTTTTTTGATAAAAATAATAACCAAATTAATATCAATTCCATGATAGTAACTATACATATTTATGCTTATGTCACATCAATTTCATGTCAAACTTTAAAACAAAATTCATGCCACAAATAATATGCATAAATAATCTGTTATAACAAAATTTCTACTAAATTTAATAATTGGAAATTAAATAAAATATTTATCCTAATCACTTTTTTGCCCTTTTTTTATATTGGGATTTTTGAAGCCTCCTCCATAAATAAACGGAGTTTTCTTCTTCTTTCATGTAATCTACTTCTTATTTTGAGAAGTACCAACCCTTTTCGCTGGAGTTGCATTCTTGTTATGCGATGGTGTTTGAGTCAATATGCTAAACGTCGGAGGCTCTATTCCAACTATAGAACTCGCTTCTACTAATCTGGGACTCTTTCTAGAAGTATGCTCTGATTTATTCGACATGTTTTAACGAAAATCTTAAAAACTTGATTCTTAGTATTGTGAAATCGCCATTTCTTTCGGATTGTAGACTGAATATTTTCTGATTTAGGAGGTGATATTGAGATGTAGAAGCAGTTTGAATGGAAGATGATTGATAAGGTGAAAGAGGAATGGATAATTGTTACAACGGAAAATTTTACTTTTTGAACATGGGGGTGGTGGGTTACTGACTAGAAGAGGCATGATGAAATTAGGGGTGTGGATTTGACGTGTCAAAGTAAAAAAGGAACAAGAATCAAGGTAAATTTCCTATAAATGTGTAAGAGATAATTATGGTAGATTATTTATTTATTTATATCATTTAATAATAAATATAAAATCATAAAATACTATTTATTTAATAAAGTAAAAATTTAATTGATTTTTAAATAAAATGTGATCTGTTATAACCCGTAATTAAACTGTTATAAGTAAGAATATTTTAGAAGTAGCTTTAAAACCCGAAATATTGTCTCTTAAATGTATATGTGGAGTGATTTTTCCTATTATTTATTATTGATCAACTAACTTTGACTTGTTTTATTTGTGGTTTAATTTAATTAAGTTCCGGGAGATGACACTTTCTGATTTTGAAGTGTCTATTATTTACTTATTTATATTATTAGTTACACATGAATTTCTCTTTAAAAAATCTCTTTTAATTTATTTCCTCAAAAATGGATTTTCTTACGGTTAAATTTTTAAAGTTAGTTGAAAAGTCATTTTAGTCAAATCGTCGGTCAATCGCAAGTTAGCGAACATTTCGAGGGCCTAATACCTTCTCGGAATGTATATTTCACTCGAACCCTTTTATTTCAAATGATTTTAGTTTGTTTAAATCTTTTGAAAAAATTATTTTCTTAATTTCTTTAAAAAAAATTAAGTGGCGACTCTCTTTTGGAAAATCGATTTCTCTTCAGTCATAAGTTGAGTCAATTTTTCGAAACAAGTCCATTTTTTTATTTTTTTTGAGTAAAATAGCAGACATAACTAATGCAAGCATTACTAATACACCATATTTTGCATTGTTCTTATACACTCTACTAAACGATCCCTTAGTGTATTAGACATTATATTAGCTAAAACTAAATCGATTTAGATACATAAAAAATTATGTTAAATGAACGTAAATAATTTAATTTTTTTTTTTTGTTAAATTGTGATTTATAAGTTAAAATAATTTGAATTATGGAGTTTTAAAAAGAAAGAAGAAATCTTTTAATCGGTTACCTATATTTAAGGAATCCACCTTACCTTTTCCGTAAATCAAAATTAAAAAGATAACTCCTCAAAATTCTCCTAATTAAAATAAAGTGATGCATTTTATTTTATTTTTGAATTCCGAAAATAATAACAATATGAATTTAAAAGTTGAAAATGTAAGGAAGTTATGTTGCATTTTTTTAATTTACTGATTTTAAATTAATTTTGCTATTAATTAATGTTTTTTTCTCATAAACTGTTTTCAAAATAAATCATAATTTATTATTTAACCTATTAGATGTAATTAATTTTTATTATTTTTAAAAAAATCTTTTTTTTGCGATGCTGGCACGTAGGAATTCAAAAGGAAGAGGTTACTACATTACTACTCAATAAGACACGTGTCCTTTATTCTTTGTTTTATTTTATGTTTGTAATTTATTAAAAATAATTTTTAAATTAAAATATTTAAAAGGATAATACTTGATAGTTCCACAAATTTAGGCTCCGAAACTAAATTTCAAGTGCAGGAACATGTGCGTTTTTTATTTTAATT
Source organism: Solanum chiquidenum (assembly GCA_029582725.1). Taxonomy (NCBI): domain Eukaryota; kingdom Viridiplantae; phylum Streptophyta; class Magnoliopsida; order Solanales; family Solanaceae; genus Solanum; species Solanum chiquidenum. The sequence continues at coordinate 13,604 of JAJOOS010011843.1, read as the reverse complement.
TTTTAAAATTTTTTGAAGTTCAAAATATTAATGTAATTTAAGTTAATTAATTTCTATTTATTGAAAATGGTTGATTCACAACCGTTTTGATTTTCTTTTTAATTCATACTTTTTCAATTTATTATTTTTTAAAAAAATTGTTATTTGAATGATTTTTCGAGATTAATTAGTGTCCAGGTTTGCTTTTTGTTTATTATTAATAAGAGTTAAATAACTTTAATTTTTATTTTTTGAAAATGGTTGATTCACATCCGTTGATTTTTCCAGATTAATTAGTGTCTATTTTTGCTTTTTATTTATTATTAATAATTAGTATTATTTTTTAAATATTTTTTACTCAAAATTATTTATTTTTAAAACCGCTCTAACGTCAATTTTAAAAACTATTTCAATTAAGGCAGGAGACTCGTGAGAAAATTTAGAGAAAGTGAAATTTTAAATAGTATTATTTTTAAATGTTCACAAATTATAAATTATCTTATAAAAAGTACTCTAACTTTAATTTAAAAATTATTTTAAATCAATGTTTTATTTAAAGTTGTAATTTATTATTTAATATAATTACATATAATTAATTGTAATTGTATAGGAAATAAACGAATATTTAAGTATGCATTTCTTATCTACTTGTAAAAATGCATTTTTTATCTACGTGTAAACAAGCATTTTGTATCTACGTGTAAAAATAATAATATATAATATATTATTATTATTATTTTTATTTTAATTATTATTATTATTATTAATAATAATAAAAATAAAAATAAACAAAATCCTAAAAAAACTCCCCATTTCCTACCAAGAATCCACTAAAAATTATATTTATGAAAAATGACGGAAAAAAGTGTTTATAGTGTTTCTTATTTATGTTGCAGACAGTTACATTAATATTTTTTATTTTATTTTGTTTTAGAATTTAATTTTTTTTGTGTTAGCAATTTTATTATTATTTTAAAATTTTAAATTCTTAGGATTTTTATTGTGCTGGCATGTGGCACTTTTTCTTCTCCTATTATATATAGATAGACTATTCATTTTTTCATGTTTAGATGACTTATACTCCATCTATCTCTATTTACTTGTCCACTTTTGAATTGACACACCTATTAAGAAAACAATTAATGACATAATGAGTTTACCATTTTACCCCTATTAATTTTGAAGTGGATGAATAAAAAACTTAACATTTTCAAAAAGTTCTACATTTTTCAAAGTAATTAATTGATGGTATAATAGGTAAAAAAATGTCATTTCTTGATTTGTCAAAATGGATGAGTAATTAGAGACAAATAAAAAAAGAAAAGTGGACAAATAATTAGGGACAAAGGAAGTATTTAATAAGAGTGGTTTAATAAAATTATTCTATCATTATTACTTCTTAATCCATGTGTTAAGTCAATAATAAATAATTCAATGGTCAATAGTGAATAATTATCATTAAGCAGAGAGACGACAAACAACACCCAAATAAAGGGGTTGGAACTTGGAACGAACATATTCGTTATACTCCTTATGTCCACTTTTATTTGTCATGTTGTATTTTTTGAAAGTCAATTTGACTATTTTTTAAAGTTAAATTAGATTATATTAATTTGATATTTTAAACAAAAAATTTAGATATTTAAAAACTATACAAAAAGTACTATAAATTGCAATTTTTTGCATATTAATATGATGAAAAAATACATCATAAAATGTTAGTCAAAGTTTTTTATCGTTTGACTCTAAAAAAGAAAATCATGATAAATAAAAGTGGACTGAGGGAGTGTAATTTCTTAGCTACGAAGGAATTATGAAATGACTAAAACTGCATGGAAGTTTGCCACGTGGAAATTTGAACATAGAAAAGATACCATAATTAGAAAGTGAAAGTGTTGAGTCAGTTCATTAAAAAAAGGAATAATGAAAGCAGAAATGTTTAAGGTTAACAAAAATGAAAAAGCAAGGTGCTCATTATATGCTTTTTCAAGTAGTTATTCCTATAAATGGATTAAGGGTGTCGTTTGGTTTGTATTTAGGAGAATTGTTTTGATTAATAAATTGCATCAAAAAAATTATTATTAATTTATTATATTAAATTAATAGGTTAGCCGTTTTATAAAAAAATATATTTGAATTATCGATTCAATATTCAATTTTATGATTTTAAGATTATATTGAAATTACCATTTGACTAATAATTACTATATAACAGTGACTTCAACATTTTATCATCCAGATTTTTTATATTTTAGTATTACTTTTGGCCGTAGAGAACACAACGTAACCTAGTCTCTATGCCTCTTTATTATGACACATTCTCTCTTCTCGACATACACAAGTTAATATTACGTTCTCTCTTCTCAATTTTAGATTTGATTGTGACCAAAAAAAAGTTAATATTTTTTTTGCAATTTATTACATGAGTTTTTAGGAATTCGAACAATTTTGTCTCAAACAAAAATGATCAATGTAGAAACTTGTATCGTACTTATGTTCTTGCTACTATTTCTATTTTATGAATAAGAAATCATTATTAAGGACCAAAACTCGATCAAACGAAAATCAATACTTCCTCCATTCCATATTAAGTTAATTTTTAAGGTGTTTCACACCCTTTAAGAAAAGTAGATTAAGACATAAATTAAACCTAGTTTTTCATTTTTATCCTTATTAATTATTGTCAAATTTATGATTAAAATAACTAAATATTAATTAATCACTAATTTCAATACTAACTAATGAAGGGTAAACTTGGAAGAACACTCTAAAAATAGTCTTGAAAACTAAACAATTAAGTTAATTTAAAAAATAAAAAATGCCTCAAAAATTAACTTAATATGAAATGAAGAGGATAATAAATATCTTATTAATTTAATTATCTTTAGCGTGTTCACAAATAAAAATAATAATAAACTTCACCAATAATGCATATTTTTTATAACGCCCTAAACATATCTGGCTCCTCTTTATTTTTCATATTTCTCAAATTTCTACATGAATTGAAACATATATCATAGTTTAAATTAATAATTAAAATTTAATTATATAAAAACAAAATCTTAATAATTATTATTAAAATATTTAATTATTTCTATATATTTGTTCCCAAATATCAGTAGGCGTCTTTTTTTTTTTGATAAAGTAAAGGTTTTTATTAATTAAGTAACAATAACTCAACTCTACTACACTCTAAATTCCTTTGTAAGATTATTTAGCTACAAACCAGGGATACATATTTTGCTCCTCAACTTACTATAATTATGCTCTCTTTTTTCTTGAAACAACCTTAATTATATTTATTTCCTGCTAAAGTCATTTTGAATACTTGAGCATTAAAAGTTTATTTCTTGTTTTGCCTATTCATACAAAGTTTACATATTTCTTGCCTTAATAAAAACCTCATACTCATAATTGAGTGATTTTGTGAGTAAAACACTCATAGTATAGTATTTTTTGAGTTAAAATCAAAGTTAAGTGAGATTTCTGAAAAAAGATCTGACTTAATTTCTGAGAAAAGGGCTCATAGTTAAATTATGAAAAAAAAGTTCATCATTGTTTGGACATCTGTGATATTATCTCCGAAATATCATATGCATAAGAACAGGCCAAAAAAAAATAGGTGGTCAATGACCTCATCAGCCTGATTATATAGTGGACAAGTTACAAACTCTGTATCTCTTCTTTACACTTAGATTATTGTTATGTTTAATTGAGAAAAAAAGGTGCATTTACTATGGTTTACTTTGATTATACAGGTTTATGTGGTTGAGAAGTGATTTGAAAGGAATCAAGTCAAAGAGGCCAAATTGAAGAAAATGACAAATAATGTATAAATCTACAAATTTAGGGTTTATTTTGTCATATTTTGACTTAAAAGTAAGACTTGGAAGACATTATTTTCATCTTTGGCCATTTATCAAAGCTTTGGGAATTAGTGTTTGTTTTCAAGTTTATGAAAATTTCTTATCCTCTCGTTGATTTCTTATTTTGTAGTGATATATTTGGGTGGTTGGTGTATTTTCGGATTTGAATATTGTGTTTAAAGATAAAATAATATTAAAAAAACTGTTGAAAACAACATTATTTAATAATAGACTAAAAAGAAAAGGAAAATAAATTAATTAAAACGAAAGGTAAAGCAAAATTTGAACTAATTCATATATTTCAATGATGAAAGGACTCTTTTATACCTTTTTCCATAAAAGAATAGATGTGACTGCCAAAAGTTAGGACCATAAAATATTCTCTCTCTAATTTTTTAGAATATATATTTAATTTTAAAAGAAATAAACTTTTAGTTTCACTTATATTGTTTTATTAGTTAAAAGGATTTGACATAATTTTCAATTTTATGATTTAGAACTGATTACTCGTTATAAAGGTGATTTATATATATTCTTATCATTACAAAAGTCGTTCATATATAACTCATACATTATAAAAATGACTCGCATATTATCTCTATTGTTACAAAAGTGACTCACATATATCATTTTTATCAAATTGTAATGAAAATATTAATTTTTAATTTATTTTTTAATTTTTAATTTTAAAAAAAATCATAAAGGAATATATATAATTATGATCCTTCTAGCAAAGTTTAAGAGATATTTGATCTTTCTCATACATGATTTTTTTTACTTCTTTGATTCAATGCATGATTTGAATTTTAAAAATATCTGATCAGTTATGGATCTATTTGCTTATTATTATTTGAGTTATTATTCGTATTTATTATTTTTCCTTTCATTTTAGTGCAAAAAAAATGAGAAATAAAAAGAAAAAGTGTAAATGGAAAAAAATGATTAAAAATAATTATTTTGCCGTTATAGTGTAATTTATTTTTTCTAACTGTAAAAAATGAGATTGAGACATCCATGATAAATTTTACAAGAAAATGAGTGAAAAATATATATAATGACAAAAATACTAAGTTAAAAAAAAATTAAAATAATAATAATAATAAAGGATATACCAATTTTATATCTCAAAATTGAGAGATATATCAAATCCTTTTCTTTTTAATTTTTACAAGAAATCTTTATTCTTATATATAAAAAATAAATAAATAAAAATTTAATTTAATTCCTAAATAATTAAGAGATCTCATTTTCCCAAAATTATATTCTATTGGAATGGATGTATTTATTCCTATAAAGAGAAACAGCATCCATAGCAAATGAAAATAACTCATAGTGGTTCATAGATGATGAAAAAAATGTTAGTATAAAAGTGAAAAAGTTCCCACGTAGTGCTAGTTGGAAGGATTATCCACTCTTTTCTAACTTTATATGTTTATTTTCTTTGTTGCTTAGTTTCAACGAAACAATTATTAGTGCCAATTACGATGATTTCTTATCTAAATAATCGAGTTGGAGATACTTTTCAAAGTTCAAATTATTTTATTATTATAAGCTACTTTAATTTGTAGTAATAGTTATGGATTCTAACTTTGCATTTGACTATAATTTTGTCCAATGAAAGGGAATACATTGGATAAGGTACTCATGATAGAAAGCAACATTAGTAGCATTATTCTACGCATAACAGAGAGTTTTCCAGTAAGTATTTTTTTATTCTTAATCAGAATTTTTGAGTTTTAGTTAATTTGAATTGGAAGTCGTCTTTGTTAGAGAGTGTTTTACTCCTAATATGAGACTTCCTGATACAAATTCAGCTCCATGTGGGACTTTTTGACGCAAATTCAAATTTAGTTGGCTCCAATGTAAATTTCGGACACCGAGTGGAAAATCAAAAACAAATTTTAAAAAGTTTCCCAAGAGATAAAAGTAAAAAAAAAAACAAGATTCTAAGATTTAGGTGTTTGGTGCGAAAGGAGAATATTTTTCATAAAAAAATAAAATATTTTTTAATGTTTGATAGGTAAGTAAAAAAATGTTAATCTAAAAATATTTATATGTAATCAAGCAAAAAAATAAAAATATATAGCAGGTAAAAGGGGGAGGCTCGAGATTGAAGGGGGTGGGATGGTCAAATGGTAAAAATCGGAACATTGAATGGATGGGATGATACAATAAACATAAAATGTCACTTATAAAACTTGTCTCCCTACTTTCATTGAGAAAATTATTTTGCTAATTTTTTTAAAAAATATTTTTCTAAAGAAAATGTTTGTCAAAAAATTTGTTCAACCAAATATAAAAAATAAAAAAAATAAAAAATCTCTTCGTATCTACTCCATCCTAAAAGAAAAACATGGTAAAATGACTCAGATTTTTCTAACTTAGTTAAATACCTCGAATTTGAGTTATGCAAATGATTTTTTTCTTGAGAGCACTTTATCTCATAATTGATATATATGTTGAACAAAGATGGGCCCTTGCTCATCGTAAAGGAAATAGTACAATTGCTATGGTATACAAAATGACGTTAGCAAGTAGTTTATTATATTATATTCGGCAAGAGAGGAATCAGATCATCTTTAACAAACAAAAAATGATTATCTATATCAATAGCCTATATATACCCCAAAAAAAACACATATGAAAAACCAACAAAATTCCTAATGGATTCCTTCAAAATTAAAGTAAAGAAGAATAATGTTATTCTTAGGTACAAAAAAAGAATTACATCCCTCTTCCATTTCATTGAAGTATGTACTTTCTTTTTCATAATCTCTACATTACTTCCATCAGCACGATATTATTTCAACGGACGACTATACATAACGTTCACTAATCCCCTCTTCGTCTTCCTTCTTGGAAACGGAATTGTCATCATCTTGTTCTTATTAAAATCTTGTCAGTCATCGAGTAAAGATAATTCAACATTTCTTGATTATAACGCGCGTGTTATTCCATCAAGTGGACAAGTAAAAAGGAAAATGTATAGGAGTCAATCCGAGAAGTTGATGAACAAGCCTAAGAATGATGATAGGGTATTGAGGCGGTCCGCAACGATACCATGCGGGAGATATGGTGAAAAATCGACGAAGGAGATGACTGTTGAAGAATTTAGATGTACTGTGGAGGCGTTTATTGCTAAACAACAGAGGTTTTTGAGGGAAGAAGAGTTTTCAGCTGTTGTTTCTACTGAAACAATATAGCTTTTTTGGTTCTTCGTTCTGTGTTTCACTTTATACGGTGTAGTTTTGACTGTTTTTTATATTTAAGAAAACAAACATTTAAAATATATATGATTGCATATATTATAATATTTATTAATGATTAAAAATATATTTGAATTATCATTTTTTCTTCGTGGATTTCACACTCAAATTATTAGTTTTTCTTCTCAGTTATATGAATTATTATTATTTATATATTAAACCACATCTAGTTAAATAGTGTATCTCAGCTCTTTGTTCGTGCCTTCAAACCGTTATGATCACCAATTTTGTTTTTTTCCATTAATCTCCAATTTCATCGTATATTTTAGGTTAGTTATTGATTTTGTAAAAATAAGGGGGGGGGGGGAGTAAAGGGGCAAATATATTCTTAAAATAGGTCAATTTACCTTCTGTTATGTTTTTTATTTGAAAAAATCTGTTAAATTATTCAAATAGCTCAAAAATATCATTCTTATTAATAATTTCTTTCAAAACAAGGGACGAGGGGTCAATTTCATGTTTAGAGTTTGCGTTAAGTACTCTTAATGTAAAGACTGGAGCAAAAATTTATATGTGATATTATGAAATTATTTTGACTATTTTAAAACAAAATTTTAAGTACGAGAAGGGCGTAAAATGTCTCACGGCTATTTGAATTGATACAAAGCTATCGTTCATTCACCTTTCAGTCCTCAAATACTCCCGACATCAATTTTATGGCTCAAAAATTCTATTGATTTTTAAGATGGTATCAGGACCAGGTATTAACTTGATAAATAGTTGCATCTATCCCGTGACTGTACAGAATCTACCGGGATTAGTAGCAAATCCTGGGATATCAAGTTAGTACTCTTACTTACTTTTCTCTTTGAGATCATTTTCTCTTTATTAATAAAAACTAGCTCTAAGCAAGTCATGCCTAGCGGAATTACTTTTACAAAAAAATTAGTACTCTCACGATCAAATATTTGGGAACCCCCTGGTTAGTAGTTGCAAGTCGCAAATGATTTGGCTAGGGGTAATTGAAAAAGGGCAAAAAGATAGTATACAATGAGGTAGAATACAATAACTACATACATAGTATGATTTCATCAGTAAGGTTTGGAGAGGATAGACTAATAAATTCGAAACTCCATAATTAGGGTCTAATTATAAAACAATTGCTATTTAGATACTTAAACAAAGCACAAAGGATTTGGAGAAATTTGATTCAAGTAAAGTATATTTGCCATCTCCCACCAACAACACGGGTAACTAATAATTCGGTCATGGATGAGGAAAATACTATCTACTTTAGTTCATCTTCAATATCCCAGTCAATGTCATTGTTATCTTTTCTAGAATGATTTTTGTTACAGTTCTTGTCTTGAACAGGATAGAAGCAAGACATATATACAAAGTATAGATGATTTAATTCCTCCATTTATCAAAAATATGCTTACCGAGATGTTATGATCTGAGTCTACACCTCACATGTGATTGGTACTCGAGATCATGAATTATCCCAAGCAGACCCTTGATACTGGCGTATTACTAAAGAGTTGATATAACACTTTAAGAAAAGTGCGTGAAAGATGAAACTTAGTTAAGTGAATCATGTAATCGATATATGTTTGAAGAAAGTGATCAAGAGGTTCATGAAATTCAACAATTAATATCTGGGTAAAACTTATATTAGATGAAAAAGAAATAAGTTTGTCGGAATATGACCCCAACTACCTTAAAACAAATAATTACCCTAATGAAAATTTTAGCTACTAGTCACTCCATGAAGTCCCCGAATAAGTAGGACTCACTAACTACTCATTGGAAAATTAAACTTGTCTAGCCACGAGTTTGAGAGCGAACACCTAAATCTACATTATAGAAGGATGCGTTATAGTAAAAAGTATGCAGTCCGTACATGAAATGTATTGAGTATGTATGATGACACTAAACATATAATCAAAAAGTAAAATGAAATAAATGAACGGTAACTCAAAACCAGTGTATGAATGTCAATGTTAAACTACTTTCAAAAATATAAAAGTAAATTTATTCATGTAGTCCTAAACTGAAAACAAAACTAAGATTTCATATCCACGAAATTATGATGATGATAAAAATACATAGTTAATTGTAGCTTTATTGGAGAGTTTCTTACAACTGACAAATAATATTTTAGCTTATGATCTCAAACGTATGATCCCAGTTGGGAGGGATACTCTATAACTTGTCAAGGTATATAATATGTCTATCTAATATGGATCTGCTAATTGAGTCTCAAAGGGTTAATACAGTTGATTGACTAGTGGTATACTTGTAACGATCTGAACCGTTGTGAGAGGTATCCACAATAAACCCCCGATAGGAGAATCAATTATCCAAGCCAATACTTAACCAACTAAAGAGCTAAAAATAATTACATTGATTAAAGCCAAGATTCATAAATAAAATCGTTAACAGAAAAACTTGTGGAAAGAATAATCCTTGGATATGAAAATAGTGTACCAAAACATCTAATATAGTCTAGAATACAAGGATTCAACCCAAATAAAAAAATCTAAGTTTGAACAATGAATTACAGAGAGTAGATGAATCCATGTCAGCCCGAAAGATGCACATCACCCATCAAACTTCCTCCTTGTTCTTCACGAACTTGTGTTTGACTATTCTGAGAAGGAAGAAATTCTGAAAAATATGTCTATGATCTTCATAAAAGTAAGAAGGTGTATCATTTTTTTTAATATTATTAAAAATAGATAAAACACATAAAAAATTCTAAACGCACTTAAACTATACAGGCGCTTAAACACCCCTCTAACGGCTGACATGACAGAGAAAGTGAGTGAACTCGCCTAAATGCACGTGAAAAAAGAAAAAAATTGAATTTTGTAAACTCCTACACATGACCTATTTTTATTGGCCAGTATACAACTAATATATAAAATAGATTTTCTTGATATATTAACTCTTTAAGAAATATGTAAATTTTCTTATTTAGAGGTAAATGAAATTTGTGGGTCCCCTTTTTAATATCTTTTAATTATTTTTTTTAATTTTATTGTCTTTCTTAATACACCTCTTTCTCCATTGTAACACCTCCTCATCCATCTTCATCGCCACCTCTATCCATTATTTTCACTTCACTAGTCCTTTAATAATCCGTAAAATTCAATACCAATGTCATTTTATTGATGCCGATTTCACTCTATATTATTGATGTTGATTTCGCAAATGTAAACTTTCTTAAATTTTGGTTGACCCATTTTAATTTTAAGATCCATTTCAACAATTCTAGATACATTCAAACATTTATCATAGAATTTATTAAAAAAATTGGATCAACTTTCTTATGCCATCTTCGTTTCTTATTTGAGTTGTCAAGAAAAAATTGGCCAAAAAAATTCATTCTCCAAGAGGATAAATTCGTTGGGAGGGTTCGAAGAGGATACTGTGAATATTATAGTGAATTTTCTTCTTTAAATGGTGAAGGTTGAAATGGTGAACAACAAGGAAGAAGAAAGGGAAGGGAGGGGGTGGTATGTATTTATAAATTAATTAATTGATGTAATTAATTTTAAAAATGTTTAAGAAAAGTGGTGAATAAGTAAAAAAGAAATAAAAATTAATGACGTTATGTCTACATGGTTATAATGTAGTGCTTACGTGGCTATGATATGGCAGGTGAGAGTGGTATTAAAATCTCAGGATGAAAAAAAACCATTTCAAATATGTTAATGGGGTATTTAAACGCCCTTGTAGTTTAAATGCTAAAGTAAGTTGCAATGTCAAATTTAGGGGAGTTTTATGTATTTTCTCTTTAAAATATGATCGATAAAAAAAAGGAATAAAACCAAAAAAGAAAAACATATATAATTACTAATAAAAAAAGAAGAAAGGAGAAAATAGAAATGAGCATCCAACAACCTCATAGATAATTGTTATTTATAGATTGGTTAAGTCATAAGAAAAATTAGGTAAAAGAGAATTGAGGAGACATGTTATTTTAGTTGAGAGTAAGACTAGGCACCGGATCGGATCGGAACGAACCGTAACCAAATCGGAATGGGACGGATTGACCGGTTTGTTGATCGGTATCGGGATGAATCGGACCGGAATTACCGGGATGAATATTCGGTTCCGTCCCATCCCACTATATACCGGGATGATATCGGACCGGAACGGGACGAGACGACACATATTTCAAAAAATAATAATTTTTTTAGTTGTTTTGAATCACGAAAATATGAATGTTTTTTTATTTTTCTAAGTTTAAATTTTAATAGTTTTGAAATTTATAATGTAATTTTACTAAAATTTATTTTAAAGATAGTAGGATAATACATTCCAGATTTTTTTTTAGTAGAATCATAAAATGATTTCAAAAATATTCTAAGTTAATTTACTTCTTCCCAATCACTATCATTAAGTTTTAAATCAGTATAAGCATTATGAGAATTAAATTGCATAGTAATAGGTTCTTTATATGCATAAGCAACTTCAACCATATCATAAAAGGAATTCCATCTAGTTTTTACATGCTTTGGAACTTTTCTAAATGAAAGTTTACATGCATTACAAAGCTCTTTAAATTGATTAATTCTACTATTACTATGCATATTAAAAAAAAAAAGCATTATCAATTTTTTCACAACTATTTTCAAATAATTTCACACCATCACTAACAACCAAATTTCATATATGCGCAGCACATCTAACATAAAAAACATATTTACTAATAGGACAAAGTCCAAGTTCTAGCATATTAATAGCATTTAAATTAGCAGAAGCATTATCTAAAGTAATACTAATGACTTTATCATAAAGATCAAAAAAATCTAAAATATCCAACACAGTAGTAGCAATATACATCCCAGTTTTTTTCTGTTGACAAATTTTATAACCGATAATTCTTTTTTGTAAATTTCAATTATAATCAATCCAATGCGTGCGCAGTAACAATTAAATAATCATAACCATTAGGACTACGACCCATATCAGAGGTAATAGCAACTCTACAATCCATTATTTCAAAATAGGCACGCAAATATTGACAATATTTTTCTTGAAATTCAAAAATATCTCTTTTTACCATGCCTCTTGATAAACCATCAAAACTAGAATTATATGTATCACGAATATATGCAATAAAACCCGAATGTTCTCTAAAACTAAAAGGTAAACCATAAACAACAATCATTTTAGCAAAATTTTCATGATCACGATTCTTATTATATGTTCGATGTGTAAGAGGACCACTTGGGTTCGAAGTATTTAATTCACCTTGAACCATAATGCTAGAATCTTCATTAACTCCAAGAGAAGATAAATATGCAAACCACTCTTTACTATGTTTTTGAATCAAATGGTTTTCTAATCCCCCGTTGAACCTCCACTCCCACCAGATGTATATTTAAAATGTTTTTTACAAATATTACATATACTAAAAGTTTTTTCATCATTCAAATAACAAAAATTTCACACATTTGATTTTTTAGTGCGTTGTACCTTGATCTTACCCCTAGTTGGAACAATAGGAGAACGATTAGTTCCAACCGGAGGATTGTCATCCTGAGGTGGAACTTCAGTACTATTGAGGTCGGGACTAATTGGTGTATCATCTAAATATACTTCTTCATCAATTTCTACTTCTTCATTTTCTTGATAATTACCATAATGTCTTTCTTAAACCTCATGGGGAATTATAGGAGTATACGAATTAAATTTTTTATAGGAGCGGGACGAGAAAAACTAGTTTCATTCACATGCGTAAATTCATTTGTATTTATTCTAACAAGAGAAAATTTAGATTTAGAAGAACTAGAACCTTTATTATTTTTTGTAAACATATTTTTTACTCCTTCTACAACACCTATTACTTTTACCACTTTTTTAGAAGACTCCATGATATAAAATTATAAAATACACAATTTAACAAGAACAAATAAAATATAATAATAACAACTTACAAATAATAAATACAAGAAATAAATAAAAAATTAGAGAGTGAAACGAAGTTACCAAACGTTTGTGTAAAGAACAAACGATTATAACCAAAAATTGAAAAATTGATATCGAAACTTGAAGTTTGAAGAAGATTCCTCCTCCAAAATTCACCGAATGATTATTCAAATCTTCACAATTACAAAATAATATGATTGAAATTTAAAACTTGAAACTTGAAACTTTGAGAAAGATTGAGAATTCAGAGAAATTATTATTTGTTAATTGTTACTGTAATATGTAATTAAAAATAGGGAAAAGGGTCAAAAATGCCCTTAAACTATGTGAAAGGAACAAAAATGCCCTCCGTTTATAGTTTGGCTAAAAAATGCCCTTACCATCAATACTTTGGTTCAAAAATGCCCTTGCAGTCAATACTTTGGTCCAGAAATGCCCCTATAGTTACTAAATGGGTCAAAAATATCCTTTTTCGAATAAGTATATTATTTTTTCTTTTTAAACACATTTTATTCTTAATTAAATTATTATATAAGACCATGTTCTTGTTTTCTTTCTTTTAAAATCACTTTAAAAATAAAAATGTAGGAAATATTTTTTTTCTTGTTAA